>VYZT01038370.1:66017-148814 GCA_013400735.1 Pomatostomus ruficeps | reverse complement strand
CTACTAAAACCACAACACTATTCCACTGACCTCTGTTGGCCATGGAAGAATGGATTTGCTTTTGTCATGGTGTTCTGCTGGAAGATTTCTGCACAGATTCTTCACTTTTCATTCCCCCATCACCAACATTTTGTAACAGTATTTTTCTCCAGGCATTTTCAATTTTTCTCTAATTTGCTTGTTTTAATATTGTTTCAACAGACATATTAAACCTGAAGTCTGTTTAGCTGCATATCTAAGGCAAGTTTAAAGAAGAAAGTGCAATTTTCCTCCTCCTTTCTGCATCTCACAATAGCTTGCTTGATGTGCAGACAAGTTTTATTTGTCTCTCGGGCTTTGTAGGTGAAGGTGGAATACATTCCTCTTCAATCACTGGACTCTGTTGTTAATATCTCTGATGAACCAAAGTTATCCTAGTGCTGGAATTAACACTAATACAGAGCTGCTTCTGTTCTTTGCATAGGATGCAAGATTTTTTTCTCTTTATATCGCATCCATATGCAGTTTGCTGTCTTGATCTAATGAGGTTTGTCTTCCCTTTACATTGGGAGGAGGAAAAAAGTGCAAATAAATGCATCAGTCTTCCAAATCCTAAAATGTGTTCCCTTGTCCAACTTGGGTCAGAAGGAAAAAAATCTTTGGCAGTTTCATTCACCTTTCTAGAGCAAGAACATATATACTTGTGTAGCAGAAGTAGTACTTGATATGCACTGCCATTAGTAACAGCACAAAGCAACTGTGTAAGCATTCATATCCAAGTCAGCTACCCAAGTGCTTCTTCTTGTAGACATCTGATTAAACTGAATGATTTATGACTATCTGCTCTGAAAATCTGCACTATATTCTCATTGTCTGCTTTCCTCACACTCTTTTGATGATGCCTTTTTCTGTACTCCCCATCACCATGGTGTACTTACAATAAATTGATGTGCAGTCTTTTCTGAGTGTCCTGTCCATCCTTATTTGGCTATCACTTAGCTGATTTCAAGTAATCAACAGATAGCCATCTGGGGAGAAAAGATATCCTCCAGATGTGATTTTCAGTTGAAAGTCATGAAGCTGAAAGGTCTAAATGTCGATAAAACTTGTGATGTTCTACAGAGAGTTCTCTGAAATTCAGTTTATGATTCTGCTGAAGGTGACTCTAGGATGGGGATCCAGCTGCTGCTTTTGCTTCAGAGGAGTGAGCAATCAGCTTTGTGGGACAGTATGCATATGAAGCCCAACAGCTGTATAACTTCTGCTGTCCTTTGATGTAGCTGTCAGCCTCTGAGACATGTCCATGTGGATAGTGGCAGTGGGGTTGGAGGATTCTGCGGTACTGTGTAGATTCTTAGGCTTTGTGCACTTGGTTAGCACCTTAGAGGGGGATGTCTCCAGGCCCCCCACTTTTTCCATGAGAATAGACTAGGACTTCTAGGTACAAGTGTCCAGAAGAGTGTCTATCCCACTGGAGATATTAAGAAAGTATGTGAAGGCCCAGAACTGACTGCATCCTGCTTTTGTTGTTGGCAATCAGATGTAGGAGTTCCCAAGTCTTTAGGGCCTGCAAGAAGGGATCCAAGGACTTGCTGCTCCACCTCCCAGCGTCATATGTGTTATCAGAATGCCCAGATCTACTTTTCACATCTCACTTATATTCAGAAGCGTTAGAAGTTACTAACTCTTTCTTAGATTGAGGAAAAAAAGACAAGAGATACCTCCAGTTCAAGAAAGTTGTTTTAGGAGACAATTTGGGATTTTGTCTCAAATATAATGTTAAGATTTCAGATACTTTATCTCTTTCCTATTTGTTATATCCTTATGTTATTTTCACAAGACAAAAATGATCATTCTCCCATCAGTAGTGAAGCTTCAAAGTGGATGGTATAAGACTTTATAGTCTGGATTTTGAGTACTACAACAGGTGCAAAAAGTGATTAAATACTTTCATGGAAGTAAAAATATCAAGAACTGTTAATAAGAAAGCTACCACAAAATACTTTCATGGAAGTAAAAATATCAAGAACTGTTAATAAGAAAGCTACCACATCTTCTTGGTGAGGTACCAACTAGTTGACTGTTGAAAGATGGCAATATACTAGAACAAAATATCACCATGGACTCCTGAGTTTATTTACCTCTTGTCTAAGCATCTGCAGAAAATTATCACAAATGGGACACTGTTATAGATGAACCTTTGCTCTATCTGGTAAAACTGATCTTAAATCCCTGTGGCTCCTTTACTCTGATGTCATGCTGAGGTACCACCACTGTACCACTGTTAATTCAGTGCATTTACAGTGTCATAAAGCTGACCTAGTGAAATGCAGAATTAAGCCTGACAATGGCAGAACAGTAACTTTCCAAGCTGAGTTTGTAGAATGACTGTACATGTTTTCATGTGGCAAATTTACAGGCCATACCTATATGCTACCCCTCTTTTAAGGCAATACAACTCTTCTTTGTAACTGCAGGAGCTCTTTAAGAATTCCCCTACAAAACAGAACTCATTTCTTGGTCAATGAGCTGCAGATTATTTATTACTTACTTAAGAATAATTACCCCTGAACACAGTTAATCGTTTCAATACTAAAAAGCAAAATAAATGTAGGTTGAAAGCCATTATGTATAGATACAAAAGACTTTTTGTAAGTAAACTTTTCATACAGCCATCCAAAATAAATTGAATGGGTCTGATCCAAAGCCTTCAGTCTGGACAAAAACCCTTATTCCTTATTGGGCTATTGCATTCCTGGCATTTTGGTAAGAAACAGTTTTGGGCAGATCTATATTAAGGAGATATTTTGATCCAAAGACACAGACATGAAATTGTCTCCCCTCTTCCTGTCTCATGTGAAAGCACTACCTGGAGAAAAGCAACAGCACCGATTTTGAATAACCCAGCTTGGAGGGGTGCCAGGCCTTGAGCTTGCCTCAGTGCAGTGAGGGCTTCTAAAGGCTGCTCTGCCTCCAGAAGTGCCTAAATGGATCAGCACACTGGCTCCAGCCAGAAATTGAGTCAAAGTAGCTGTTGTTACTTCTCTCCCAGGAGCACTTTCAGAGGAATGCCTCAGAGGCAGGGGCTGAGGTTCCCAAGAACAGCCAACCTCACACCAGGAAGGACTGGAGCATATCCATTTGCTAAAAGCTCTATAAAAGGTAATATTCTTTAGCCACTCTTTTGGATAAATCCCACTCCACTTCTGAGAGAATATTTACAGACAGCATCTCCTGAGCGTCCTGCAAGTGACTGACACAGATACACATGGATTTTGTTTATTCATGTCTGCCCTGGTTTTAAATTTTATACATGTCCTCTAGGCATGACTTTGATGCTGACTCTTCTAGGGAAAAAAAGCCTGAATACGTAAACAAAGAAGTTATACATGCATAAAGTAGTAAAACATAAATCAAAGTCAGGCCATGTTTTGGGGTTTTGGGTTTTTTTTAAATGCTAAATACTTTAAGAAGCAAGGTTCTGTTTCAGTGGCTATCTTGCCTTAGTTCTTGTCTACATCAATCTAAGGGGCTTTCAGTTCTGCATTATGACCTCCTCAGGAATTTAGTTACATTGTGACATTTTATAATTGTAAAGTCAGAAAGCTAAGAGCTGTAAAACAGTTTCACAGCATCAATATTTTGTCTTTTCCCCATGCACATATTAAAACGAGAGGTCAGGTCTTTATCTGACCTGATGCTCTGGCCTTAGAGAAGTTTACTGTGTCACCTGCTACTGTGTGACAAATCTCTCTCACATGTCTTTTCCTGATGTGCCCACACAGAAGATGCTAGGTGGGAAGCCATTCACAGACATTTTTTAATGTTTGTGCTTATATTTTCACTCCCTTGCCGATCTTTGTGCACCAGGTGGGTGGCATTGGCTTTACAGGGTTCTTACAAAGGAGCAGTCAAAAGCACTTTTCCTATGGAATTCAGATCTCACATCCCATATTCCTGAAGAGTTGCCAAGGGTAATGTCACCTGTACAGCTCTCCTGAGCAAGTGCTGTTGCCATCAGGGAGGTCTTCCTGGACACAATATTACTTACACATCCAATTTTTCCAAAAATCCAGAACGTGTTATTCATTAACATAATGCTTGTGTTTCATCAGTGCTTGCCCCTATCCTTCCCCATAACTTCTCTGCAAGCACAAAATGACTCTGGGTGGATCTTGAAGTGCTTATTGACTTTTCTTTGAAGAAGAGATGCCAGATTTTGTTGAAATAGTTGAGCACTATGAAGATGAGCTATGTAAAGGCAAATTCATCCCCAAAGCCCCACTCTGACACTTTTTTTGGCCTTACCTATGAATCCCAACCAAATATAACAGCTAGACTTGATTGTATTCAAACCATGTTTGTCCCAGATGTATCAAATCAGTTCAGAATCTGGGCTGTAGTCTGGGATCACATATATCCAAGGTATTATTTTCTGGTTTTAAATGTCCAGAATTTCTGGATTGATTATTTCCTGTGTTTTATTACATATGTTCAGTAGCTAACATGAGACCTCTGACTGGGAAAACATAACAATGCGAAGGCTCTGCTGAAATAGCTCCCTGCC
This sequence comes from Pomatostomus ruficeps, assembly GCA_013400735.1. Classification (NCBI taxonomy): domain Eukaryota; kingdom Metazoa; phylum Chordata; class Aves; order Passeriformes; family Timaliidae; genus Pomatostomus; species Pomatostomus ruficeps. The sequence goes on along the minus strand of VYZT01038370.1, from coordinate 144,268 downwards.
CACACATCTTTCTACAGCACTTCAAAATATGCGTTTCCTGCACATACTATAATTAGGCTCTTTCATTCTCACTGCCGTTGCTATCAAAATGTTCATTATCTACTACAAAACTCTTGTATTATGCTATTTTTTATAACTCTCTTGCTACTTCAGGAAGAAAATAGAGACATTTTAGTGGATTTAGTTCTAACAAGGGAAATTCCAGGATTTCTTCACCATGACAATGGGATACAATCATCAATGTAGCAACTTCACTGTGGATCAGTGCAACTGCTAAAGGATTTGAGGCTGACTTGCAGCCACAGACAACATCCACAGGGCTACCTGCACCTTACCAAGCTGCACAGGCAGATGCTAAACTTGAGTCTAATTTAAAATATGTTGGAAGGATTAATAGTGCTTGGCATCTCATGCAGGGAACAAGAAGTGAAGTAGGCAGGCAAGAGAACCTTCCTTGGCTATTGATAGTTTGTTGTCTCGGTAAAAATTTCCCCCAAAACATGTGTCCTCCAGAGCTTCTGTCTCAGGACTATGCTTTACTATCAGAGAAGACGTCTTGCAAACTCAAAAAGTCCAGAGTTTAAAGCTGTCCTGCTTCTCTGAGTTATCACTTGCAGTCTCACACCTGACGAAACAGAAGGAAAGATGCAATGTCACTGTTTGCTGCTGGCCATAAGCCAGCTGCTGGAGCTACACTGAGTACTTGAGCAGCATGTTCCATCCACAGCTGAAAATGATCCAAAGGGTTTAAAAATGGTTTTTGAAATATTATTTGACTCAAATAGCTTTTGAAGAGAAGAGGAATTGTCAGAGAGAATATAGCTTTTAGGAGAACATCTGAGGCCCAATGTTCCTGCTCATGGATATTTTCAAAATAAAGTGTGCCCCTTCACTGATGCTAATCTGATCTAGGAAGTGCAAATTAAGCTGTAAGAAGACTGATAGGTACATGATCTGGAGAAATAGTACTTCAGTGCAGTACTGAATATCTGATGAAATATATTCAGTGATGGATAATCTGAAGATATATATTATGTATAGAGATATATAAAACTCAGGTATGCCTTATTATTAAATATTAGAAAAGATCCTTTCATGACACAGACCTTCAAAAATGGGGCAGTTATAATTTCCATTTCAGGTGAGTAAAGTATAGACACAATCTTAAAATTGCATTTTTTATATATAAGCTGAACTTACTTTGACTTTTCCCAGAGGACATGTGCAATGCAGTTTGAACTTTTTATTTATCCCCAAACGGAATCAAACATGTAAGGAATATTAACATGTTTAAAGTGCGCAGTTAGGCAGAAATGCGCTTCCTATTTGAGCAGCATTGAATAATTGTCCCTGGTTCAACAACAAGTAGTCATTATATTGGAAGCAAGATAACATGAAGAACGTAGTTTCATCTAACTTTGAAGTATTCTCAAGAAAGACTCTGGTGTTAACAGGCCCAAAAATCAAGATAAAAGATCAAAGATGCATATGTAAGGTGTCAAACCCTTAATTGCATCGTTGAATGTGCCTGAAGACAGTGCTTCTTCCAAATTATTTTGCAGTTGTGTTCATTTTATACAAGTCAGCTTAGACATAAGCTCCTGTAAACAGTGATTTGCTGCACATACACTGTTTAATATAAAGTTGGTTTACCTAAGAAGTACCACAAAGTGAACAGAGTTCATCTTGAGGGAGATACTGATGATATACAGCAAGGAGTACTCTAGTTCATTACAAATTCTCTTTTCCTTTTCTCTGAACTTTTCAATCCTGAGATTTGTCCTCAGTCATTAGGCACCTCTATCCTCATCATGCTTTGTTTGAAGCTATGCAGAAAAGATTTAAAGCATGCAGTCTTATAGGATCACCACCCCTTGTTTTCCACATTGCATCCTTTCCCTCTCATAGTCTATTGACCACTATTTGGGAAGAGCTCTCTTATTTCCAACTTGAGTATAATTGTTGGTTACTAAAAGCACATTACTCTCCTTACCCTGAGAAGTGACAGGCCCAACCAAGCTTTTAAAATAGACTTTGAAAAATTGAAATGTCAGTGGCTGTTGGTGTGAAGCAGAAGTGGTTGAAAATCAAAGAAAAAAATAATTAAAACATATAAATGAGAAGACAAGAGGCAACTTGAGATAAAGCAAACATCTCCCAGAGATGGGATTCCATCCTCAGAAACACCTCAGGAGTCAAACTCCAACTGGCTTGGAACTGTAAATTACTAACACATTTATCTCAGAAGCATATCCATGCACTTTTTTGACAAATCCATGTCCTGATCTGTTCCTGGCATTCAGTGCTTACTAGTTTCTACATAGCTAACACAAATGTATATGAACAACATCAATCATATCAAATTCTAAAGCAGTATCTTCCTGTGTAAGGGTTGGGGGTTTTTATTTTATTCACAAGACAGTACAAAAGCATGCCTAATTAAATCTTCTCCACTTTTCCTCTCTCAGAATCCAAGGAGTTTTTTTGGTTGTGGGGGACATTAATTTCTGCTGAAGAGTGGATGACTCTAAACTTTGCCTAATACACATCAAATGCTAAAACAGGCGGTTTTAATTACAAGCACAAAGTCTACAGAGACATATTTTGTAATGAGGAATGTGGTTAAACAGCCAAATAGTCCCATTTGCCTTTGCAGCAGACTGCTAACATTTCATTTTGACCTATCCTTATACCACAGTTCTGTTTTCCTTCTAAAAATTTACAGTTTGTTGCTAAGTCAGGTAAATACAAATGGACAAATGCTGGCCTGCCAAAGCAACACTGAAGCCAAGGGACCTCTGCCTACTCATATCCACTTCGGATATTTCGCAAACACATTTAAATGCCATTAAGATAACAACACATCAACAAAAAAACCAAAATATCATTTTACTAATGCTATGTCTTAAACATAATGGGAAAGAACAATGGGCATTTAAGAAAAGGTCTTCTGCTCCCTGGACAGTTACACATCAATAATTTGCTTATAATACCATGTTTTCCCTTATAGTGGTGATGTTTAACAAAACCAGTATAAAACAACGGATAAACAAATTATTGGAAAAGTTTCTTAAAAGGCTCTTAAATGTTACACAGTTTTATAATAATGATAGATCAAATTAATGCAACCAAGCTTCCATCATATACAGAAGGCTTTGTGGTCCTACATTTAAGCACTCATCTAGTTTTAAGGCAGAGGAAGAAAAGGAAGGCAAAGAGGACCTATACCAGCTCCTGCCTGCACATGAGTGGAGGAACACTGGGATCTGTCAGCCCTTGCTAGGCAGAAATGACCGCAAGAATAAAACCTGTCACTAATCTCATTCCAAAGCGTGCACTTAAGTCACATGCATTTCTCTGCAAAGGCTTTTTCTTTACTCCACTGATTAAAAGAGGAGTAAAGAGTCATTAATTTTGATTTAGAAATCTAATTTTTAGACATACAAATTTCAGCTAGATGAGTTCCTGCCTATGGACTGTGGCACAGACAGCAGTCATTGAAAAGTGCTTTGGCTCTGTTAGACCCCATCTGGCAGAGGTCACCAAGAAAGGTGATATAGAAAATATTTAACTCTTCTAAGTGGAACATAGATTGATCTGAGCTCAATTTTGCCTTATATAATTTAGAAAAATACATAGTAATATATAACAGAACTTTTATGCTTTCAACATTCAATGTATCTCAGATTTAGATCACTAGCTAACACAACTACATGGGTTTAAGCAGAACTTTACCAAGCTGCTTCTTTCCTTTCCTTTCCTTTCCTTTCCTTTCCTTTCCTTTCCTTTCCTTTCCTTTCCTTTCCTTTCCTTTCCTTTCCTTTCCTTTCCTTTCCTTTCCTTTCCTTTCCTTTCCTTTCCTTTCCTTTCCTTTCCTTTCCTTTCCTTTCCTTTCCTTTCCTTTCCTTTCCTTTCCTTTCCTTTCCTTTCCTTTCCTTTCCTCCTTCCTTTCTTTCTTTCCTCCTTCTTTTTTCTTTCTCTTCCTTCCTTTTTTCTTTCTTTCCTTTTCTTTCTTTCTGTCTTTCATTCTCTCTTTCTTTCTCCCCTTGAAGCTATGTCTGAGAAGGAAAGACCAGATAGTGAAAATGAGAAGGATTTGAGTGAAAAGTCTGAAAGTAATGAAAATTGGAGGTTGGAGGAAAATAGAGGAACTACAGTTTTATTTTGCCTACTTCTTACTTTACTGTATGTTATAAAGAGCTAATGGCTGAGGAAAAAAAAAGTTCTGAACATTATTGCAACATTCAGAGACCACTAAGCCAGGGGAAAAAAGCTGAAACTCTGAAAAGAATTCAACATAATTCAGTTCTTCAAAGCAATAGTCTCAAACAAAACACGCTTTCTACATCTATAATCTGGCACCTATGAATTCAAGATGGAACAAGGCAAAAGCCATTGTGAAAATCTTGTTGTTCCCAGTATAATGGATGTTTTTTTCTCAGAGTTGTAAACGCAGAAGGAGGTACCAAATTGAAAACAGAGCCATTGTCAGACAACAGTGCTTCCTGCTCTATGAGACATGGCTACAGATGTCTGTGAGCAAGAGTTTCAAAACTTGAGAAACCCGACAGCTTCACAAATCAGACTGATTTGTTAATGTGCTGCTGCTCTGTTTCTTAAGTATGCTAAATGATGCACTTAGTGAATTGGGCTAACTCTCTACTCAGGAGATATCAGATATATTTTTTTTAACTCATAATATATATATGATATATAAACCTGTATTTCATGCCTAGTAAATCCATATCATAATACATACTTTGTTTACATGTGAGAAAAAGCCCACACACATATATACACACAATGTGTTTGTGTGTGTTTGTGTATGTATATTCATACACATTTGCATACAATCTATCTGTGAATGCACAAATACCTCCAGGTAACATCCAACAATATGCAGCTATTTCTCCTCAGGAAGGGAAGTGGGCTACAGTTGCCCATATACCGCATTGCCATTGTTTTTACTGAGCAGCTGTATAGCAGTCTAAAACAGAGAAAGAAAAAGACAGATAATTTATGTGAAGCAGTAGCAAAAGATTTCCAAAGTCATTTTGGGTAGCAGATGGTGATCCTTGGGGATCACACTACAGCAGTGACTGACGACAGTGGTGCTCTGGTTGGAGGGCACAGCAACACTGCATGATTGCACTCCACTTCCAGAGGTCCTGCAGCGCTGTGGTTGCTGCTACAGGCTTGGGTTCTGGTCCCACCACCACTTTCCAGTGGTCCAGTCCCCTTTCGAACCAGAGTGAGGCCAGGCTTCCCTGCTGGTCTGAAACCTGTCTGCAGGTACAGCCCCCAGGGCTGGTCTCCAGGGCACAATGCCTTGGAGCTTCTTTGGCTCTGGCAGAATCCCACCTACTTGCCTTGGAAAAGTGTGACTGCTGTGTCTGTGCAGAGCAGCACAGAGCCCTCATAGCAGGGCAGGGGGACTGGACTTCCAGACGGAGGGAGGAAAGCTGTTCCTCTCGTTTTTGTCAGGGAGAGTGAGCAGCAGGTGAGAAGCTGGGGGAAACCTGTAGCTGAGCTAAAAGCCACAAAGCCCCTGCATGCCTGCCTGTCTCATCCCCACCGAAGAAACCTAAGGCATTTATTGAAGTGTTCTTGACCAGGTACACAGCCAGGGCTGCTGCAAAACATGCAGGTAGATATTTTTTCAGGATTAGTAACAGAACGCCCATTCCATGGGAGCTGCAGGTCAAAGCAAGCTCTTGCCCCTCCTCTAAAGACAGGCTAGTCTCAGTTTCTTTAGCCTAAACCAGTAGTACTTGTCAGTTCTGACGAAGATGGCCTCATGCGAGGTCTGTGGTTCCTTTCTGATGCTGCTGCTGGAGAATCCATTGGTGGCAATGCCATGGTCCTTGCAGAGGTTGACCAAGGCCCCCATATACTTGAGACCTCCTGGCACTGCCTTCTCTCTCCCCAGTTGAAAGCTCATGCAAGTGAGAGTGCTTCCATGAGCTGCTATGTATTCCAGAAACCTGCTCATGAGTGCACAGCTGTGGTTGGGCCTGTGGTTTGAGCTCATGCATCTCCTCACGTCCATGTCTGACATGGTTTTGGTATGTCAAGCTTGTAGTGCTCATGATCTGACCTCTATTATCTTTGAGTCCACAACCAGAGGGACTAGGACAGGAGCACAAAACCGTGACTGTGCTCTCATGAGAATGTAGATGGAGTGTCCAGGAGCTGGAAGATGTTCACGTGTGGTTAGACTCTGGAAATATAAAGAAGCAATTCAAAGAAAATAAGGATAGAATTCCAGATCATGAAGTAAAATGCTTAAGACAATGTAAGAAGCCTGCCTGGGGTTATATGTGTCTTGGTTCTTCCTCTCTGATATGCTGACATGTGGCCAGTGTACTCTCTTTCTATCCAAGACAATTTTGATAAAGAGAAAATAATTGCTCCATAGTATTTGATAGGGTTTTCTTTAATTAATTCTCATTAGGAATGATGCCCTATGCATCATTTGGGGTCAGATTAGTGTCTGTAGACCTGTGAACTATGGCCTAGCAGTGACAAGGAGTTTAGGTAGAGGAGGCAGAAGGGGTAACTGCACTGCCTTGAGCTGATCGCCACCAGCCCCAGCAGGAGGGCACAGCAGAGCAGGCTGGTGCATAGGTAGAAAAATACAGAACCAAGAAGAAATGAAACAGCAGTGGTTCACCTGAGGGTTTGGAAAAGAGAGTCTTTAATAAGGGTAGTTAATCGTGGGATGGGAAACCCATCAAGCTTTCATCTAATCCTGATTGTACAGATCTTCTCTCTCATTTTCCACATCCTATGCACTGTAATCTGAACTTTCTGTGTCAAGTAACACATTCTTTACGAAATGAAATAACACAGTAATTGTTCTGCTCTTAATTGGTGGTTTTCATTTTAACACTCTGACTACCATAATAAACAAGCATAAAACATTCACACTCCCACTTCACGTATAGCATGCCTTTGCATGCCAAACCAACAGAAGCCCAAGGGTTAATTGTTTTACATTCTAAACATATGCATGCAACAAAATGTATCCTAGGGCTATGATTCATTTGATGAGTTCATAGGGATAGAAAGGCTCCTGAATTCTAGCAGTTAAACCTTTTCTGTGGCTTGCATGTTTAGCTGGTGAATCTTTGCATTAAAATGCATTTTATGATTTTTCTTAATATAGCAGGGAGTCTCTGCAAGGAATACACTGACCAGAAGCTTTATTTTTTAATTAACTGATCAAGTCTTGCACCTTGTATCCAGGCATGAGGAGTGAACTTGTGAATGCAGTTTGCACCATTAGGGTCATTCTAACAAGGAAATATATTTATTGAGGGTCAGCCCCCTACATCCTTTCTTTGATTACATTCTCCCCACAATCAATGGAATAAGAACTGTTTGTCTGACATTAAGCATCAGTTAGTGCTGATGTTAATTAATTCTGGTTTATAAATAATTGGAGCTGGTGGATGATGAAGTTTAGCTTTTTTGGACCCCCTGGGTGTTACCACAGTGAGGTAACCTGATCTCTCACCAGCCCTTCAGTGTCCCCCACCTGCATTTCTCCTAAAGCACAGCTCTGTGCCCCCCAGCCTGCTGTGGTGCATGCTGCAGGGACACTGCTGCTGAGGGCGCCTGTCTGGACAGTCTCCCCTCTGCTGAAATTCTTCCCAGTTGCCAAATACAGAATGTCACACTGTTCTCAAGCAGTTGTGGATGTGAGAAATGTGAAAGCCAAGACTTTGCTTCAGCTCCCGGAGCAGCTTTTAGAACTGGCATAGCTTTGGTAGACTCAAAACACAACTGAAGAGAAGTTTGTGTCTTAAAGTGCCAGTAAGTGTCTGGGAATTTGCTTTGAGCTCTGGTAGACTTTTAAAGAAAATCACTCAACCTGGAAAGAGTTACCTTTGCCTAATGGGCTGTCAATGATCTTTAGCATCTCAAAATTATTCCTCCCCCTCAGAAAAAATCCTGGCCAACTCTGGCCCACCTACCCTGATTGTGGGATGAAAATGATCCAGTTCCCAGAAACTCTCTGTCCTGTTGCCTCTGTAAATTCTGACCACATCATGCTCTTTTGCAGGGTTTTGGTACAATGAAGAAAGGAAGAACAAGGGGTGGGCTGCAAACTCAGGGCTGCTGCAGGAGCTAACCCAAGTATACAGCAGAGAGGAGGATGCACACATGCTGGTCCCATTTGTTCAGGAATACTCCTGCCTGATTGATAGGAAGTTATGACACACATTTATGGACTGTGGCTCTGGGAGACCAGGAAAAAGAAATAATTGCTTTAATTATTTGGCAGTAAAGGACATCAAACTCCTCCCAGCTGCATTAAACTTCTGTCCTCAACTGCAGTCATGCCTGGTTTGAAAGACAAAGCAATGGGAACTGTGTAGCTGCCTTTGGGTTGGGACACCCTCTGTCTCAGTTTGTTGTAGGCCATGGATTCCTGGTTTGCTGGACACTCCCTGGAAGGTACAAGCTTCCCAGAACTGTTGTCTTCCATGGGCTGCTGCACAGCTATCCCAGTCACCAAACTTTCCCTGAGAAACATGCCCATGTCTTTGAGTGCTCACAAGTGTCCCAGAACCCAGTGTTCAGGATCACTATATCCAGAGAAATGGAGTTGTTGCCTGGGCAGGTGGCCCCTGAGTCTGAGATAGAGGGAGGTAAAAATGAGGAACAGCATACATATCCAACACCTTCAGCAGACAGGAGAGCTGTAAAGAAAAATCATGTGACATTGATGACCAAGAGCAAACCCAGAGATACTCAGCTGAGGTGCTGTGGGCTCTCACCCACCCCAAGAATCTTAATAAAACCCTACCAGAACAGAAGCAACTATTGAAAATAACAGCAAAAGCTTTCTGTGTCTCCTTCACAGACGTTATAACCTGACATGGCCCAAAGCATATTTCTGCATGGAGTTATTATTGAAATGCAATCCCTCAAGCAAAACACAGGTATATGAAATCAGGGAGTTTATAAAACCCTCTTTGGTGCTAAAGCACTTATCTACAACCTTCAATAGGCATACTTTTAATTAAAGGCATTTTTCTACAGATTTCTAACAGAACCAAATACTCATCTTTCGACTTAAAAACCACCACCTAGAAACAATTTTCTATGTGTCTGGAAACAGTAAGTTGCCCAAGAATACACAGCACATGAATCCCATGAGCTTCCATTCAACTTAAAGGATGTTTTAGAGCTGTTTTTTACAATAGATTCAACAATGCTAAAATGTTTGAAACACTTAAGCACAAACTCTAGTCCTAGTTTCCCTCTCATTATTTGGACTTATTCAGCATATGTTTGTTTTGAGCTCCTGTTTGTAACATGGAGTTCTTCATAAATACATCTTTTAAAGACAAATATTTTAATCAGTTACTCCTAAGTGAGTTGTGTTTCCTTGCTATTCATCCATCAGTGAGGAAGGTAAACTCAGTACACTGGCTTATCACAAACAGTTGCCAATACATAAACAGTGAGCAATTTGGGAAAAAAATTATTTTGATTTTCACTTATGCTAATTTTAGATTCTAATTTTAACTAAAGTTGCTAGAGTTTTTTTCCAGACAGGAAATGGATTTTGTGAATCAATGGCCTTCAGTGTTATTTTGTTTCACAGAAAGTGGCACACCATCAAAAACATCACAAAATAATGCCAAAATATATTTTAATTTACACATTAAAGGAAAATTTTGAAAGGTAAGGAATATGGTTATTACTTCTGTGAAGAGGTATAAAGTTAGAAAACTAATTTTTTGTTGCTTTTACTTAAGGATTTCCTGTAAGTCATATCTATTCTCTTCCTAGAATGCAGAATCAAGCAATGTATCTCAAGCACCTCAGCCAATCTAGCTGTGACTTGAATGGCAGATACTTTTTCTAGAACTGCCATTTTGAGAAGAAAGAAGTTCTGAGAAGGTAGCTAAGGCCATGAGTAACTTAAAAATGAGCCAACACCTGGAAACAATGATGTGCTTGATGGATCCATCATGCTCCTTTTGCTGCCCAGTAAGAACACGCCCACATACCATTTCAGTGGCTGAGTTCCACAATGGAAAGGTTGTAAATTGCACTAGGTATGAAAAGATTCAGCTAGAAACATTGAGATAAGACACCGCTGTGTTATTTTTCCAAAAATCAAGTCAAACTTACAAAGATTCTGAAACAAAATCTGGTTTTAACTTTGCATTACCAGCCCCCTCAATCTTCTTCTTGTCATGTCTGAAAACTCCTTTGTATGGCTGGAAATTCAAAGGAATGCTGAAGATTTTGTTATTGATATTGGAGAGAACAGTGTCCTCTCTTCATGTGAAAGCTTATGAGTTTGAGAAATACCTTTAGATCTTAAAAGATAAATGGAGGAGAAAGTAATGTAAAGTGAGAATGAACCATGATATCATTTTGCTATGCCCAGAGGGTTAGGTTTTTAGAAAAGTGTTTGTACTTTAATTGGTCTGATTTTAAATGAATCTGTAAGAGGAGAAAAAATCACCTACATCTTTCAGCAAAATGGAATGGTTTATCATATGTGTACCAGGCCGTGCGATATGTTCTCACCTTCATTAACCACAGAAGATTTTCTTTGAAAAGTACTTGTATATGTGACTTGGTATTGTTGTGTTGAGTTTTTTTAGTTGGTATGAGCACAGGTATGAGTAAAGCATTTATTTTCCTCACCTTTTTTAAAGGACTCTTTGTACTCTTTGACTATCTCTACTATTTCTTTCCAATACTTGACAATGTAATTATGCTGGTGGCTCTTTTGACGTTCAGATTATGCATTTAGCGGAATTACTGTTGATTGCAGTTGGATTTAAAAGCCACGCCTCTCTGTGTACCAGACACGTTAGCAGTCGCAGTAAGAGCTTGCTCTGAAACTGTTTATAAAAAAACCTGCACTAAGAAAACAGAGTGGGGAAAAACAAAAACACAAAAGGGAGGAAGGAATCCAGTCTTGTCATGGTGTGTGGGAGACCTAGGGCCACTTCCCAATGTATAGTTGCCAGGAAGAATGCCTTGATGCTCAAGGATTTGCAACATTTTACTAACCCTGAAGAATGAAAAATACCACCTAGAGACCTACAGGATGGGGGATCTTCTTCCATTGAAATCACTGAGTTCCCACTGCCTTCAAGGGGAATGGGCCCTCCATCCAAAGAATATCAGATTTGGTCAGCACACACAATTTCCAGCCTCTCTCTGTGGATCTCCAAGGGACATGCTAGCTTCATTTTAAATGTGCATCAGTGCATACAGATCTTTCAAAATTGTTTGCATGCTCTCTTTTTGTGGATGCCTGTGAAACCAACCACATCTCTAGGGAATCTACTGGCAACTGGTGTAAAACCACCCTACCCATGGTAGAAGGTGGCCATTGGCATAGCTAGGCTAGATATCTCGACATTCTATGTCCTGTCCAGCTATGTAACATCAGCAAGTTCCTGCTGCAGGCATGCCTGATAACAACAGGCTGGTTTTGCCAGGCCATTCCCATTGTTAGGAGTGTGGGGGTGCAGGTGCCAGTGCTGGCTGCTGGCAAGGCTCACACCTTCATTGTAGGGCTTCTTCTTGCTCAAAGAGTCTCTGCACCACAGGTAAGCAACATGAAGTGGTAAGGTCTGATTACCAAAAAAGCAAAATAGCATATTAGATATTAACCATAGAGCCATGAAAGTATTCCTGTTATCAATTTGTAGTGGACTGTCAGAGCATGTGGCAGTTTAAAATGAGGGTAGGAGCTAACTACAGGCTATGATAACATCCTGTGGAAGGGATCAGACCATTTCCCACCTTGAACCTGGGACCTGGTAGTAAGGTGAGGTGTTGCTTGTTTGCTCTCTGGGGCTGGGGAGAAATGGAAGGAAGGACTGTTTCCCAGCTTAGAAATATCACCTGCTAGATGTTGACAGAGAGCTAGGGGGAGGTCAGGGAAGAAAAGGGGTTCTTTCTCTTTCTGCATCTGTAGTGATTTTGGTGTCCTTTGTGATCCATTTTTGTCTGTGGTTGTCAAGATAAAATGGGACAAATAAATCAGCAGAAAGAAGAACCCTGTGATCTGTCCCTCCAGTTCTGGATGTTCTTGACACCTCAGCTGGAGACACTTTGCTGCTCTATGTCACAAATATTCTTCATGTACGTGGGTCCAATAAGCCACAGAACTGCTAAGGGGTTTCTTCAAAATATCACTTACAAGAAGAGACATCAAACAAAGTTCAGAGTTAATTTCCAAAAGTGCAGTCTTAATGAAATCCTTCTGCAGACATTCATGATATTTATTAGCTGCTATTTTCCAACCTATTTTGGAGGGTAATTATGTGGATAGCCTGCCACACGCCCCATTTTTTTGAAAAGGTGATGTACATTGCAAGCCCTAAACATTCCCAAAGACCAATGCAGAAAGCAAACTCAGCAGAGCACTGCCCTCAGCTTAACTGGACTGACAGAAACAACGCAGGGTTGAAAAGGCCAGAAATGTCTCCAGAGGCTCTGAGAGGGAGTGTGGAGAGTGTCGGCAGCATGGCGTTCCCCCACAGCCCCTGGAGCCCATGGCTAGAGAGTCGTGCCAGCTCAGTGGGAGTGAACAAAAGGGAAGTGGGATCCAGGGAGCAGACAATTTCCACAACATGTTCCCTGCCTCAACTGGTGGTGAAAATTGTGCCAGAAAACAAAAATAATAAAAATACATCTTTGATTTCTGTTGTTTTGGAGTTGATTTCTGCAATGCAGCCAACGGAAGAAAAATAGCTAATGAAGGCACAGATTCAGTAGTGATTTACTCCTTGTTGTGGAGGGCTTGAAACTTGTTGTTGTGAAAGCACCATGGGTCCCCAGTCCTGAGAGATGTGGACCAGATGTTAGAGCATCTTCCTGAGAAAACTAGTCCTTGCTGCAAACAACTGGCAGGGATGGCAGGGAGCAGGGACCTGCCAGGCCCTGCCTCCCATGGTTAGCATGGCAGAATGAACAGTTCTCCATTTTAAAACACTTTCCTGACCCAAATGAGTTGTACAGAGAAATCAAGCTTTCTAATTTCACTACATTATTCTAAATGTCAGAAATGTGATCCAAATGTTGTGGTGCTAATTGCCTGTAACCCATAAGGGAAGTGAGCTTTCTCATTTAAATGTGCTTTCTCTGGGGCTAACAACACGGTTTTTCAAGTGACAGAGAAATAAGTATCCCTCACAAAAGTCTGACTACTCAAATGATATTCAGGCATCTCCCTGCCACAGCACTCAGGAGGAATGTGACTACCCATGAATGGATTTGGATGACTTGGGACTTTTTTTTCCCCCTAGGATTTTACATTCACAATATTTATTTCAACTGGGAAGAAAAAGCAGTCCCCCTGTTATATCAAATTGAAGTCCCAAGTGTGTTTCTTTGCCTGAGTTATTAACCCCTAGTAATGAAGGTTTGAATTGAGATATTAACTGCTGGAGGGGCAAATGAAGGTGCATTAACAGGGCTAATTAGTCTTCACCTGCAGTGAGGCTGGATGTGGCTGCAAGTCGCCAGCAGCTGGGCTCCTGGAGGCTTATCAGTGTCAGGCAGCAGCTTCTGCAGCAGGGCTCACTCCAGGACCACAGCCAGGACCTCAAAGAGGCATTTATCCAAAGGCAAAGCCACCACAGACAGAAGAGACACAAGCACAGCCATGTGTCCTCAGCCCTGCTGAGGCTTTAGTTGTCCAGCTTTGACGGTAGAATGCTAAAGGCCAGCATGGCAGTGGCACAGCAGCAGCACACTGCTTATGGCAGCACTTGGTCCATGCACAGCAGCTCTCATCTTAGCCAGGCATTATCGGCCTGATTTACATATTAATTGTAGGACCATGTTTAGTACTTTTATCTCATCCTTTTTCTTTTTTTATCCTAGAGCTCAGAAATATTTCAGTCCTTGAATAGTCAGTTTCAAGATACAGGGAGAGAAATAGAAAGGAAAAAAGAAGCTAAGGCTTTTCATTTCAATTTTGGAATTGACTGACACATTAAGAAGATTGAGAGTTTCTCTAACGAAAGCATCTGCATAAGACTTAGAACCTTCCTCTGATCCTCTTGTGCTGTTTTGCTTTTTACCAACTAACAGGTTAATCCAAGCATAAACAATTGCATTATCATCCTGAAAATTCTTTTCCATATAGTCGATATTCTTCTTTAAAGAGTGAAAATAAAAAGTGAATCCATAAGAAGTCTTTGAATAATGAAAATAATTTAATTGATTTAGAGGTAATGAGCCACCTCCAGAAAGTAGACTCAAATGGCCTAATTACTAATACACCATATGGAGGAAAAGCAGAGGTGTGGTGCAGTCTGTTGATGGATCAACTAGCACACAAGGCAGAGGATTGTATCATCATTGCTGTTACCATCAAAACAAAATCCTGCTTTGCATGTGTCTGTAGTACCACACAAACAATCTTGTTTTTTTCCACTTGCATAGCACCTTGTTCAAAACTAATATCTCAAAACACTTTGAAAACATTGAATTAAACCATCTCTGCCTTTGCGTTTTTTTCTCCACGGGTTAGAAAGGTGTAAATCACAACCTTTGGTGCAGCTGCTGTATAAAAGTAAATAATTTCTGGAGCAGCCAGTTTCAAACTCCACTGATAACTCCCAGGATTTTTACAAAGTAACGGAAAAACTGCTGAGAGTGAAGATGCTGTCTCTGTGGGTACAAACTGGTGAAGGGCTTTTGCCTTCACAGCACAGCAGGGGGACCCCCCAGGTGCCTACTTATCTTCAGGACTTTAGCAAGGTACTGGGAAATTGCAGCCCGGTGCGAATCTCTCCACTGCTTTTATCAGTATAATACACATTGCATTCTGAGGGGCAAAATTAGAGCATGAATTCTTTTACCCCCAAATATAATATAATGAATTACAGCAAGCAGTTCATGCTGTTGGAATTAAGAGAACTAGCTTCTGGTAGCCTCTCATTTTAAGCTTGGAATAAGCACCCATAAAGTTTCTGAGAAGGCTCCTAGGAGAAAACATATTGCTAAAATTTAAGATTAACTGGTTGCAGTTTAAAAAGGAGAGGGAAAATGTCACATTTTTAGAAATAATTTGACAAATTTAACTGCTTTTAAATATGGAAATTTTACCACTTTGGTAAAGTTTAGAACATGCAGAAGCACAGGCGACCTCTGCAACAGGGCTGCAGCTCTTCCTTTCAACAGCTATGGCCCTAACTGGCTGATTTGATAACTGTAGGTCTGCTGCATCATCCACATAAACCTCTTCTACCAAAATGGTAGGTTTCTGGGATTTCTGCATTAGGCACTCTAATACCCCAGTGTTGGAGGAGTCCACCCTCCAGTTACACTGTGATGGGGCCATTCCATGGAGCTGCCACCTTTCCTTCTGTGTACACACTTGACCATGCAGAAGTCTTGGTTCCTAGCAGAGTGTCTGTGAAGGTGAACCATTTTGTCACACCCAAATACACTATTCTCAAGGGGCTGTACTTGTGTACAGGAGTCAACTTTTAAAAGGTCACTGCCCTCCTAATAGAAGTGCTGCATTTAATCAAATACTCCGACATCTCTTTTCTTCTTCAATCAGTCTGCTTTTCATGTTTTCACTCATGTTCTGCTATGTAACATGATAAAATGTGCCTTGTACACAATTATTGTTTTGTTCCGCCAGGTTTCATCTCACATGCATTTTACCCAAGAAATCTCCTGCTTTCCAGCTTTCTTACTTAGGGCCCAATCTAAACCTCTACTTGCATCGTCGCTGTCAAACAAGTTATCCATTTCTGAAAATTTAAATAAATATGGAAAACAACTCTGTAAGGACACTTTACACCTGGAAGGATTTGAGAACAGCATCCATCTAGCTGTTTCCACTGCTGTCTCTTCGTAATAATCTTTTGTGCTTTTGAAGTTAAATTTCAGGCAAAACAGCTGTTTATTGGGTCCAAGATATTTGAATATGGCTAAGAAGTCCGGGCAACTCTGTCTGTAGGGTTCCTCTAGTTGCTTGGAAGCAATACGGATTGGAAAGCCAGCCTCTTTGCAATTATTGCAGTTTAAACAGGAGAGGAAGAATGAGTAAAAGTTGGACAAAACTCAAAACACTCAAAATCATACATTTCTTCTGAGAAGCTAGGTCTAGCATTTTATATTCTTCTGAAGAGACTTAGGTAGGAATCAGTGTGTCTCAAGATGCCAGTATAAACATGACATCAGGTTTCACCCACCTTTCACCCACTTGTACAAGCAAGACATCCAAGAAGCTCCCTGGTGCCAGGCTGTGGACAGAAGAACCTTCTCTTCCTGAAGTGACAGTCCAATGTAGTGATGAAGGAAGGCCACTTCTCTGGATGCTTTTAGACAAGCAATAAATTATTGCAATGGAACATGGTTCCTAATTCCCATTAAAATTACTATATTAAATTTTAAGAGCAATCTAAAAATGACAGATGGCTTCCATTGTACCCAGAGAATGGGAACTGTCTGAGATTTTGAGGGTACCTGCTACCAGTGATAATCTTCCAGTGGAAAATTGTTTATTGTTGGCCTGTCTCTCTTTATATGGTAGGCATAGTGCAGTAAAAGATATCTCACTCCTCTTGGACTGGCTCCCTGCCCAGCCTCCTCCTCCTCCTCCCACCATCCATGTGTCCAGTCACCCTTACAGGAACGCTGCATAATGCTAAAACTTTTAGGGGAACCATATGTCTAGAAAATGAAGTGGGCTTGCAAAATGAGATGGTCTCTAGTCAGAGTTTGATTTTATTTAGAAATGCCTGAACCACTGTGATACTCGTACGAATTCTACTGAGAAACTCTTGGCCAGGGTGGAAGTTGGACCTTAGGAAAGATGCTGTGAACACTCCTTGACTGCACATCCAGTCGGGGGTGAGAGCTGAAGTTACATGACCCTGTCCGAATGGGCCTTGCAGCCATGTGATGAAGTGCACACATCATGTCGCATTTTATTCCTGTGCTGTGACAGTTGTCCCTCAAGTACTATTCCTCTTCTTGTCTTTTCTCATGCTACACTTGGAAAATAAGACATCATTAGTATAACACATTGATTCCTTTCTGGATACATTTTTTGAAAACTCAAATATCTTTATTTTCTGTGAAAGGAAAAACATTGTTCACCCTATGCATTATGCCCAAGAGATGTTCAGTAAGCCTGTCTATAGACTTCTAACACTGTGGGCAATAGCTGCCCAGTAATACAGTCCTTTATGATCGAGGGTCCCTGAAAGTGTCAGGAAGACAGGAGCCCCAGGCTCAATTCTCTTGTGGCATCTCAATACTGTTTTTCAGTGCATATGGTTGGGTACCACTCTACCCACAGAAACACTATCCTTCTGAAATAGGAAAGAAAATCATCACTAATTAATTTCTTCTTTGTAGAAGGTAAAAACTGAAACTGCAGTTCAGCAGAGAAGTACATTTACCCTTTGAAACTCCTACTACTGCACCACAAACACTGCAACTGTAAGAGAAAACTCATTATTCAGATATAATACCTCCCACTCAAATCCATCCAGAAATGCTAATGGATAATCTGTATCAAGCAGAGCTCAGCTTCCACCAGGTACTGTTGCTCCACACCACTAACTTAAGCTGTACTGAAAGTCATTCATCCTCCCCCAGCTGGTGTAAAGCCAACACAAACTCCATGACAGTTCTGTATGGGGTGTTCTGGCTAATTTGACAGAAATGTGATCATGTGCCTGTTCTTGAGCCAGATCAAATTTGTACTTCTGGGAGATCAGTCAGCACATAGCCCTCCAGCTAATGGCTGTGGAGCCACAGCGTGAGCACGAACAGCACATGGGTTCCTGTGACCGAGGCCACTGGGGCTTGAACAGCATCCAACAAGCTCCCCTAAACTCCCAGGCCCTCAAACCAGCTACTTTTCATTTCCTTACATGTCATTTTTCTGCCACATTCAGACTCATCTAAATCAAACAGCAACTCAATGCCATTGCATACCATGTTGCTTTCCTCCAAATATTCTTCTTTGTGGTGGAGAATTTGCAATGGCCTGTGCCATTTGGACTGACAGCCCCAGTACTCTAAGTCATGGCACTTGTGTATAAAAGCAGGGGAGTGTTCATGTATAACAGGTTAGTTAAAAGAGAAGGATAAAACCCAGACCTGATTTATTCAACATTTGAATGCCATCACCCTCTGAACATGCCATTTTATGGTTTTCACCAATAGCTCCTGGGGTCTTTGCTGTGTAGATGTGTTTGGCAAGGTCACACCTGTGGTATCCTGTTTTGGGCTAGGAAGGCATTCTTAATGAACAAAGCTGTCTTCACATGAAATTGCAGTTTTATGTCCGGTTTAGTTGCAGTTGATATCAACTAACAAACAGTACAGATTTCATTATGTCAGGAAAGCAATAATGTTTATCTTCTTGTGCCTGGTCTTGAAATTTCTTACAGATGCTGACTTCAAAAATGTAGACAGATAAAATCAATAGCTCCATTGATGCCATTTAGATTTCCGTACTTCATACTTTCTCATTGAAATGTTTTAAAATGTGTAAATTTTGCTTAAAGACAGACGGTTTGTAGAACATTCTCTTTTCTTTTTCCTGAGTTTTCCTTTTGAGTTATACCTTAAGAGTAAAATACCATATGGCAGACACACACACACTTCTTAGCAGAATAATGAAGTCCCACAGAAATTACAGTTTCCCACACAGAATAGTTCTGCCTGTACTTCACATAACCAGTTTTATACAGCTATTTCCCTCTAAGACAGCTTACAAATTTTACTTTAAGGGATAAATTCCTCTGACAATTATCCTGGAGTAAACCTAGAGTAATTTTCCTAAAGGTACCAAAATTACTTAAGATTTATGTTGGCATAACAAGGCTCCGAATGTGATCAATATATTGTTATTTGGTGCTTCTAATATGAGACCTGAAAAACATGTTTACCAAAATATAATTTATCCTGAATTTGTTATCCATGCCACCATCAGCACTGACAACATCAGCAAAGAACAACAGCATTAAAGGATAACTATGTTAAACATAATTTTTCTAAATCTAAAGTCACAGTGTGACAGGTACTGGGAACAAATTCTGACATTATTGGGTCTCTACTTTGAAAACACCACTACCAAGGTAAATACAGGTTTTAATATAGCAAAGCATAAACCAAGAATTAAAAAAACTATTATCTTTTGAGAGCATTTGATTTCTAAAATGATCATAAATAATTTTAGCCTAATCAATCCTTCTGTAATGTAACTTCATTTTGCAAAGAATAAACAAAATTACAGTTTTGTTTTTCTGCATAGAGGATGTTCTTTTAATTCCATATGTACAAGACATGTAAGACATGAATGCAAGCTAAATTTCAGACATAATAGACTCTGCATGTTGCCACTTCAATGACCTTTTAATCCCTTGGAGTTTAACCATTTCCTAATGTCTTCTAACAGCCATTTTCTTGTTGGGAAAGCCCTTTCTAACTGATAACATCTAAACAAGCTCATACCTTAATTAGAAAAATTTTCCCATAAATATTTATGTTTCTGTGATTAGGCCATTTACTGAATCCAGCTACCCATTATGAGTTAAAATAGAGTGCCTTGTTTTGAGAAGCCTGGGGCATGACATAGTTTATACTACAGGACTTTAAGTTGTAATTCATCTAATCAAGTGCCTGACCCCTTGCCTCCAAAGTAGCCAGTAGTCATTCAAGGAAAATAACCTTCTGCTGAGCATAGCATCCTTCAGTCTGCATTTTCGTATGTTGGAAATAAATTGGATACATACCTAGGCAATTACTTAACTATAGAAGAACCTCATGCAGCCCTGTTTTTTTGCTTCACATCCAACATGTGAAAATTCTGAGAGAGAAAGTGGGCAATCTCTCTTTTCCAGCAAGAAATACAGAAAGTTACAGGAATATCAAAGGAGGACTTCTACCCAAAGCGTGTTTCTCCTGCCTAATGAGGCTCCCATGCCTCACTGGGGCAGGGGGCACGGCAGTGACTGCCCCCAGGCAGCCTGCTGTGCCTGGAGTTAGGTACCTGGTGGGATATCTCCCGCTAAGAGAGTGATGAGAGATTTAGGCAGCCTGTTCTCAGGGGCTCTCTGGCTCCTGAGGTGTAGGAAGCTCTGAAATGGGGCAGTGCATGTAGTGCATGTTTGCCTAATTTAACTGAGTATGGAGCCTGAAGACACACTGCCCTGGCAGTCGTGATTCTTTTAGGTGCCTAAAGCCATGGAGTGCTTTGACTGGGCTTCTGAATGAGGCTTTTGGCCGCCTCCATATGTCTGTACAAGAAAATTTAACCGTGCCTGGGAGCTGGAGCCCAACTATCACACTGCTGATACCCCTCCCTGTCATGTTTTTGCCTCTCTCATTCTGTCACGCATTTCCAAGACACAGTCCTGGCAAAAAAATTTTCTAAGGCTGGCTCCTGGGAGGAAGCTTGTGCATGGTCCTCCCCTTTTGGTGGATGGGGAGACTCAGAGAACAGACACAGCTGCTCCTGGCCAGCTGGCTCACATGCGCGAGAGCATTGCTGGGCATGTTCCATTTACCAGCACTGATGTCATTTCTGACATCTAATGTACTAATTCCATGTCTAAGTAAAGATCCAAGATTCCTTCCAGAATTCCAAGTCCTTCAACATCAAATGGAAGAACATGTTACTTTTTAAGAGATTTTAAAATAGATTTTCACTTTATTTACACAAACTGTTGTTCTTTTCAGAAAGAGTTGCCCTCATTAATTCCCAGATATTTGAGCCCAGCTTGGAGTAAGATGTTTAAAATGACAGGACTCCTCATTTTTTGGCTTCCCACCACTTATGCTATCCTCATTTGTAAAGATACATTTCTAGAATTAGTTCATGCATACTTCAAAGCCAAAATTGTTTTCCTACCTCTTCCAGCTGCAGATTTCTGTCCTTCCATTTCCTTCCCTGAGATTCAATTAATTCAGATGCAAAGTAAGAAAATTCTCCTTCCTCCACACGTTGTCTTTACAGCCACATTTACTAAAATCAATTTCCATTAATTTTTTATCTACTTTTTTCATTTCATTTAAAATCACATCTACCTTATTGATTGATCTGGACACTTTACCACAGTGACTTTACTTTGAAACTGTTAACTAGTAAGGAAGTCTGAAAATAAAAGAGATCATTAACAAATGTTCTCTTAATATATTATCTTCTTGGTTACTCTATTTCATTTCTTTACAAAAAAATCCACCCCAAAACCCAAAAATGCCCCAAACAAAAAAGCAAAGCCAAAACAAAAACCAAACAAACAAAAACCCAAACAAACAAAAACCAAACAAAACAAACAAAACAAAAACAAACAAACAAGTCAGCAGTGGGATTTTCCGTGGTTTCAGTTTATTTCTTTATTGTACATAGAGTAAAATTAAAGTTACATATTCTTGAAAGATGAAAGTACTTATATTTTAGTAGTATAATTTTTTGTCCTGGTTTGGATAACAAATTTTTATGTAAATATGGCAAATGTTTTTGTTAGTGTGAGCTCTAGACTTCCTAAATTGTTTCATGATTGCCATATCATGATACTGACCTTGAAATAATAAGATTAGAAAAACAATCATTTGAAGTCTTCTTATGTCTAGTCTGGATTCTGAAACATGAGGGGTCACATTTTTGAGATTTTTCTTTCCAACCACACAAAGAATTTTTCCCAACAAAAGATAAAAACAAATCTTAGACACTCTGCTGCTTGAATAAAATTGCCACAAACTGTTTCTTGAACAGCAACAAAAACTATCATGAGAGTCACATTTAAAATCACAAAGGTTGACTGCATTGATTTTCCTGAGTTATGAGCCTTACTGCAGGCTTGCAAATCATAAGCACCTACCAACTTAAGTTTTATTGATATGCAGAGATACTGAGCATCACGAGCTCTCCTTGACAACAGTTAACAATGCCTCTAAAGCTATTTTGTATAAATAAGCTGCACACCATAACCCTTATATGAAGGCCTGCTAGGACAGTAGAAGTGCTGTGAGTAAATTCTCTTTCAAGGCAGGAGTGCAAATGAGTTATGTGAATTCTTTCTCTTCTAAGTTTTTCATTTGCACTGTACTTGGTATTGATTATTAGAAGCTAAATAACTTCCAAACTTTATTTTAATTTCAAATAATGCTTCCTGTTCCTAATGGAATTTGTCAGGTTTATTCTTCCTCTCCAGAAAAATTTACCAAGTTCTGATGTGGATAAATAGAACAAACTGTGCTTGAATTCACAAGTCGGACTATTTTGTTATTTATAATTCTCTCCTGAACACTGTTTCTGTCTACTTAGCTCAACTCTTCTGTCACACCACTGCTGACTGCATGAGGTGCTTGTAAATGTGAGCTACAAAGAGGATTTTAAAGCCTTTTACCCCAAAAATATTTCAAACTTCTCAACCAAAAGTATTTTCTCTATACTTCTTTCAAGATGCTTATCATTCAGCCAACAGTTTTCACTTCGTACTTCACAGCAGGACCATCTGTATCACCCAGCAAGCCATCAACTTCTATTGCCCTAGCTGACTCAGGGAAATCACCTGTTGCCCATCAGCAGCAGATGCCTGTGACTCACTATTCCAGCCTTCAACAAACAAGGAAAATGAGAAAACTGATGTTAAGCAGACAAAAACCATTCACAGTCTTACTCAAGAAAACATTATTTGTATGAGCAGTGAAACACATCTAGGGATTGAATAAGACAGGGCATCTACCATGTAGACTATTTGTTCAGTTGAGGTATTGAGAAGAAACTTCCAATGGCAATTTTCAGCAACACGGCATTTTGCTGAAACAACCAGAAACCCTTTCTCTAGCTGAAAAAAACAAGAGAAACTCTGCATACTTAAGCTGAGTGTGTAATGGGGCTCTAGAGCAGAGCCAGATGAAAACTAAATATGACAAAAGATTGGTTTCGATAGGAATCCATGGAAACACGAGCAGAGGTTCCAGCAGTCAATTTGACAAAGGAGATGAAGAGTGAAGGGTTTCCTGAAACTCTTCAAATTTTTGGCAGCCTGTGGGGTTAGTTGAAATCAGCTGCAAAATCCTGAAGAAACTGATCCTTCAAAATTCAAGCATTTCAGCCCTTCCAGTCAGGCCAGAAAAGCACAGTCAAGGTTATCAAATTTCCATGTAATATTTTAGTTATTCTATGTACATCAAAACGTTGAGGCACACACAAAAAGTATGTTCCATGCTGCTTAAAGACTTTCAAGGCTTTTGTTTTTCAGCTCAAGAACGCTTTGGCTCAGATGCATGCCTATGATTTGGGGTACAGCCAGAGCTTGGCTTATGTCTGATTTTATCCAGCATCACCTTGCAGTGAAATTATACTCTGATGTTTTATTATGGGCAACCTTCCTGCTTGAGGGCTAAATGCATTTGTCTGAATAAAACCCCAGTGTCACCCTCTTTGACAAACCCTGATTATGAGCTGGGCTCACGAGACTGGTTTATGAGGACTTGGTCTCTCCTGAATTGGGTGTTCACACACCAGCAAAGCAATCCCAAAGGACACAAGCCAGATATTTGAAGACCCAGTATCTTTGTCCTTTATGGTAAAGACTCTAACTGGCCATGGCCCAAGCAGGTGTTCCATTCTGTAAACCTCAGCAGAGGTCTCACACTAACCAAAAGGCAAGTCCTTAGTTCTTCCATGTGTTAAGAGGACCAATTTAATGATCTTTCCCTTAGTCATATGTCCATATCATGTGGAACAGAAAAAGGGAATGCCATCACCAAGTTCAGCATGTCGTTGAAAACACTGAATCATCTCCCTGACATTTCACATACTCATATCTCTGAATAGTCACTGAATTTAAGCTCCAACTGTCCCAAACTCCTGTGGTACCAAAGCAGTGCAGCAGATCACATCTATTAATCACCAAGGACTCTGACATTTTAAAAGCAAATTATTCATTCTCTCTATATGTAACTTAACTAACCCTGCTGGGAATATCTCAGCTGACCATTTGAGACTACATGTACACAGCGTTATTCTCAGAAGCTTTGTATGATGATGCTTAGCAACAAGGAGTCATTTTCACCTTTTTTTCCCCCTTTTTTTCTGGTGATAACTGTGAGTTATCCCCCCAAAGGGACTGGCTTCTTTTCAGTGCTGCAACTAGAAAAGGAATGAAACAGGTGCAGAGGACCATGCTCCAGATTTGGCAGTGACAGCCATGAAGTCTAACAGCAGGAAATGAAAGGCAGTATTCCTGCTGTATATTTTTCAGTTGCCAAGGCTGATACGAGAGTGTCATTACATGCAGAAAGACTTGAGATATGACACTTGTAAGGTTCTTGCCCTATTTATTTTAATTTGTGACACACAGAGAAGGGGTCAGAGTACTTTTCCTTGCAATTTCTTTTACAGTCATCTATGGACCAGTGCCTCAGTTTAGGCTACTCTTTGTCAACAAGTGGCATTTTTCCTGTTTGTGTTGTGCTGAAGGCCTCTGTGGTTCATTATGAATGCTTTTCTGCTGACATTTCTGGCTGATCTGCCTCAACTTTCCAGAGTTCTTGCCTGGTAAAAGACGTGGCAATAGTCCAGCAGGCAAATTGTGTAGACATCACAAATTCATTGTTCTTCTTTTGCTGTTTAGGGCTGTTTATACCCCTGGCCTTCTGCAGATGAGGAACCCTCAATAGATATCTCAGCCATGAACAGGATCTCCTCCATCATCACCTGAGTTTTACTGGAAAGCAGAGGAGCAGGAACTCACCCATTCTCAAGGAGATCCTGCATTGACATGCTACAGTCTGACAGCCACAGCAGGACCTTCTCATTCAGTACATGTCCTGTACAGCACTTCCAACAGCAAGGGGGAGCAGATGGAGCAAGAACAGGAAATGGAGCCTTGCTGAAGCTGCTACAGCCACCATTCTCTGTGTGGCTCTCTCACTTCCCTATGAGACTCAGAAGGCGCAAGTCTGAAGGGAAAACTGGTGACGTTTTCTCCACTGGTCATGGTCAGCACAGGTTCATGAAGAGAAAGTCTAGTGTGGCAAACTTAGTTTCATTTTATAGTAGGTTACCCAAATAGTTGACCATGAGCATCCAATTGATGTAACCTTTTTGGTTTTCAGTTAAGTTTCTGATGCTGTCTCACAGTATTCTTCTTGACAAACTGTCTGGCATACAGATGGTAGTTACCAGTGGGGTTCTGCATGGCTATGTTTTAGGACCAGTTTTCTTCAGCATCTTCATAAACAACTTAGATGCAGGACTCAAAGGTATTCCAAGCAAGTTTTCCAATTATACTAAATTGCAAGAAACTGTGGAGTCCTTCAAGGGCAGCCTTCTTACCAAGCCTATGAGGTTCAACAAGGGAAAGTGCTGGATTCGGCACCTAGGACAAGACAACCCTGGATGTACAGAATGGGGAATGAGAAGCCAGAAAGCAGCACTGCAGAAAGGGGCCTGGGGGTCCTGGTCGACAGAAAGTTGATTGTGAGTCAGCAGTGCCCTGGCAGCCAGGAAAGCGACCTGTGTCGTGGGGGGGCATCAGGCACAGCATCGCCAGCCGGGCAAGGGAGGGGATTGTCCCACTCTGCTCTGCACTGGGGTGGCCTCACCTGGAGTGCTGGGGGCAGTTTTGGGAGCCACAATATAAGAAGGATATTGAGCTATTGGAGCCCAAAAAAGGGCTACAAAGATGGTGAAGAGCCTTGAAGGGAAGCCATACAAGGAGCAGTTGAGGTCACTTGGTCTGTTCAGCCTGGAGAAGAGGAGGCTGAGGGGAGGCCATTGCATTCTACAGCCTCTTCTCAAGGGGAAGTGGAGGGGCAGACACTGATCTCTTCTCTGTGGTGGCCAGTGACAGAACCCAAGGGAAAGGTCTAAAGTTCTGTCAAGGGGGGCTTAGACTGGGTGTTAGGAAAAGGTTCTTCAGCCAGAGGATGGTTGGGCACTGGAACAGGACCCCAGGGAAGTGGCCACAGCACCAAGCCTGACAAGAATTCAAGAAGCATTTCAAAAATTTTCTCAGGCTCTTGGAGTTGTTCTGTGAAGGACCAGGAGCTGGAATTCATTGATGCTTGTGGATTCCTTCCAAATCAGGATATTCTGTCATTCTGTGACTCAAAATCTCTGTTTGAGGCTTGTTGTGTAGTGAAATTGATACTTTCCATGAAAGTATCAAAAGGCCACTGTGTCACCTCTTGGTTTCAGTCTCACTTTCTGCAAGGTCTGTGCTTGGCTTTAAACTGCTCCTTATTTCCTGCCCTCGGATCACTGAGAGGCTGGCTGGAGGGCACCTGGCTGGCACCTGGAAAATGGATAAGATGTGTCTATGTCATGCACAGTCCAAAGAGGCTGCAAATAGCCACTGGCTGCTAACAGAAGCCTGCACCAATTCTCACTGTGTTTAGCTCTCATCCCTCCTGGCATGGCCACAGAGCAGGCTGGCTTCAGGAACTCGGCAGTTCTCAGCTGCATGCCACATTGGCTGCCTTACCCCTCCTCCTCCTACTTCTGCACACTGGCAGTTTGCAGCACCTCTTTGAAAGCTGTCAGCCTCCTTTCCCTCTTCCCTGTTTATACTGGATCTTATTCACCATCCTCTTGGCTCTGGCATACAGTCATGTCACGGACAGTCTGGATTCACCCACAGGTGCTGTTACCCTGAGCACTGGGAAATGAAAGCAGTCTCTATTCCCTTCATCTGTGGAGGGACAGGAGTGTCTCTTCCTGACTTTTAAGTCCTCTCTTCTAGCAAGACTCCACCTTCCTGTTCACAGTGTAGCGATCTCTCTGACTCTTGAGGGGAAAAAACTTTGGTTTTAGTTGACATCTAAAAGACAAGGACACATGATGGGAGAGAAGAAGGGTGTGTGTTCCTGGTGGTACGAGCCGTGTCTGTACCACCCAGGGTGTTTATGAAGAATGAGGAAAACATAGGAGCAAATCTAAATGAACAATTTCTGTTCAAGGGAAAGCCCAAGTTGAGTCTGGGACCAGTGCCATGCAAAAGCAGTGGCTGGTTCCTCTGTTAAGGGAGGCTCTGACTTTCTCACGCTGGATGAGATGATTTTATTCCAGCTCAGCAAAGGTGTTTCTTCACCTAAGCAACAGGAAGTTCAGCCAAGTAGGCCTGGATGATGAAAAAGCCAAAGCCAGTAAGGCACTGCAGGCCAGCATTAAGAGCAAGCCAGGGCCACGTGAGACCCCCACCAGGTGTTATTGGCCACTTGGTGGGGCCACCTCAGAGCTCTTGGCCTGCCATAGGTTATTGTATTTCAAACGCAGGATTTCAGGACAGAGTGATTTGGCCCATCAAGAAAAGGTCTGAGCCCTGTCACCCATTAGGTGAAGGAGAAAGTGCATATCTAGAGGTGACTCACACAGTAAGAGGGCAATACCTACAGATCCTGAACCTGAGGCACTGGAAGCCTGAGGGGTCTGGTGGAAAGACCTGAAAAGAGGGCTAAGACAGGCACAGTACAAGAATTGTGCAGATAGCTGGACAGGAAATGTGTTTATTTAAATTTTAAATATTTTTAAATCCATCACTCAGTTCTATAAAACCAAACCTCCCACCATGCTGCTAGTGGGGAGGGGCACAGTCACAGCAGCAGAAAACAGGCAAGGACACAGCAAAGCTCTCAGGCATCTTTGTCCTGATTTTACAGACTGGGGAGCAGACACATTCCTGCTGACATGCCTGTTATATTTAGGAAAGGTGAACTCTGATCTCAGCCATGCTTTTTGCAGAAGCTGAGAGAGAGAGATGCCATGTGCAGGGAAATGTGCTTTGGCCTCCCCTCTGGAGTGGACTGTGGATGGAGGTCTCCTGAGCTGTCCCAGTGCTTTCCTTTCCACCACGAGTCTCCACCAGTCTCTGAGGGTATGTTTAGAAGATAGCGCTTTACTTGGTGCTGCTGATTATACTTGCTCGTTCACTGTAAATAACTGTATTAAATTTACAGGCAGCCCCGGTTTGAACTGACTGAGGTTCATGTGGCAAACTGGAACTATGCCAGGCCCACCAGAGCAGCATCCTATTAATGCAAGGTGGAGCCTGAACAGCTCTCAGGTTGGGAGGTCTTTCCAAATGAATGTGATCCCTTCTTGTTCTTACAGATCAGTTTTAACACTGACACAATGCCTGCCAAATACTGAATCTGCCAGAAATGTTAACAAAAGGCACTTTGATCTCATTCACTTGTTCTTGTTAAGTATGTATTGTATTATTTTGCCTTCTTTGTGGTCAGAAGAAAAATGTTTTGCCCTTACATATTGCTCATGTTCAATAATCTATGTACTACGTTACACAGGGCTTCTGCTTTTCACTGCTCCTTCATTTTGAGTTCCTTACTTTAGCAGTTGTTGCATGATATACATTTGTTTAAATGTTTTGGTGAGGTTTTATATTTTTTATATAAAAGACGGAGATTTGTGGATACTTGCTGACATTTTCGTCTAAGCAGCTGAAGAATTTATTTTTTATTATATGGAGAAAAACTACTTAAAAATCAGTTTGAACTTTCATGCTAGTTATTAAGTTCTTGGCTTAGTTTTTAATACAGTTCACATATCTGTTCTTGGCACAAAGTTTACATTTTTGTAACCACATACATTATATGTGAGCAAAGCAGCTAATATTCACTAATAAAATGATACATTGACAATTATCTAGCAACATAATTTCTTGCAATGCATTGACCTCACAGACCTGTGTACTGTAGCAAATATAAATAAGGAAAAAAAAGAAAGTGTTGATGAGAAATTTTTGTGCCAAATCAAAGTGCTACATTTGTTTACAGATAAAACTGAAGAATAAGATGTAAAATGTTAAACATATTGCCATGAGGCATTGAGTATACTCTGGTAGTTTGGCATGACAACACAATCAGCAATTATACTGGAGAAGATACAGATAAACTTACAAAATGGAATGAACATGCATCATTATTGCTGTTGATATTCTAAAATCAGTGACTGTATTTTTTATACTTCAGAAACAACCACATGGAAAATCGCTATTTTCAAAATGCAAAGAACATTCTGTTCTCAAAACAAATTCATTGCTTTTGCTGTATATCACACTGTAGCTGATCAACTCTCAATCTCATCTTTGAAGCTAAAGTTCCAACAAGTGATTGGGTAAAACAAAAATGTATTGTCCTCTTCTTGCAAATAGTGGAAGACAGAAAAAATACGTACACATTTAGGAAATACTACTGCACATTTATAAAATTGTTTAATGGTTCTTTTTGCAAAGAGAATTTTTTTTGACTCCTGGATTATTGAACTCCTAATGGAGTAATGTCACAATGCCATTTCTAGGTTTTCATTAGGAAGAGCTGGCAGGTCTGCTTTCTTTTCTTCTTTCCCTACTAGTCACATGGGATAGTTTCATGAAGAATCATGTTCCTTTTCCATGTCAAAAGGAGTATGTATTTACGGTTAGATTTATTACCATGTTGAGTAAGTATGAGGGTCAGCATATTATAGAGAATTAGTAAGTCTGACTCCAACATGACAAGAAATACATTATGTGGGGCAGTGAACAAAATGCAATACAAAACTTAGCACAGTTTAGGAAAATTTTGTAATTTCCACCCATAAAACTGTTATGTAACCCACACCACACATTACCAAGAGCTCCTTGAAGCTATTGACCTGCAAAGTTGCTGCTCCAGTAAAATTGTGACATGATAGGTGTTCCTAAACTGGTCTCTCTTTCTGGAGGTTTCAGGGTCATCAAAACACCAGCTGGCTAGGGCAAGCCCCTCTGTCTGTGTGAAGCCCATGTAATGACAGCTACATCTTTAGGACTTCAACATTTTGGGCCATTTCAGTCTTATTATCTGCAGCATACATTCATGCCAAAAATTTATCTGTCATCCATTGGATAGATGTGTTGTTCTTCTGTAGCTAAAATTACACTTTTTAGCACATTGCCACTAAAGGTACTGGATTTCATGCTCATGCCAGTGATACTGGACTTGAACAGCACAGTCTAACATTTTAACAACACAGTTTACCATTTTGGTGTCAATTCATTGTCTTAGAGATAAAATGACCAGACTTGGGAAGCATACATGTCTGCAAGGAATTCACCAGTGGAGTTATCTGGGATTAGCCAGATCAGGCAGACTTGAGTACTGATCTCCACAGTTACTGGTCTTTTTGGCTGACAGGTTATGTGACACATTTGTTCTCGATTCTCTCCAAAGCACTTCTGCAGTTCTCAGGCAATGACTATCATTAGCAACATCACTGTTCTACTACTCACTTCAGGTGCAAACATCAGTTCTAACTAGCAGCAGAAATGGAGCTTTCAGGAAAGTGGGGAGGAAATAGAGGCAATAGAAGCACAGGGGAAGGCACATTTTCCTTCCTACCAAAAATCCTTCAAACTCTAGACACTTTTGCACAGTAATCTATAAATTTCCAGTATGTGTCACATAGTGTCTCTGTTCATGATGTCAAAGACTCTCTGACAGCTGATAAAATTTAAAGTGATAGCTGCTGTACACTACTTTTTCAAAACAACAAAGTGTGAAAATAATATCAGTGCAGGAATTAATAGAGGGGAAAAGCTCACTCTGTTGTTCTTGAATTCTGTTAAGTAAAACTTGAAAAAAAAACCCCAAAATGTGGCTAAAGACATTTAGTAACTAGAAACTACAGATAGATAACTCACAAATAGTTTTGTATAAACTCAGCCTCATTCGAGCATTTATGGAAAGATCTTATAGTAAAGCTGAACTGGTTTTGGCATTGCTCTCTCCATTGGTGCTCTCTGATGAAGAAGTAACCCTCTCACTCATCTGCTTGGGAGGGACTCATACTAGCTACCATTCATGAAAAATTCATGTGCTGCTTACAGGTTGTTCCTGCTTTTAGCTTTGGTGTCTTGCAATCTGACAACTAAGGTCACTGTTGTTACATGGCAAATATTTAAGACCAATGTAATTTTTAATGTTCAGATGTCATCTGATTTTACTACTCTCTTTTGTGTACTGTCTTCCAAGAATAAAGGGGGGAATCTTCTGCAGGATTGTGCAGTTTTAAACTCTCAGCAACCTAAAAAATGATTGTTTAAAATTTTCTAAGCTTCCTCAAGCAATTCCCGTTTACAGATACATTGGGTGTGGCTGGGGTGGGTTAACCCACAGAGTATCAAGAATTAACACAGCAATCAGTTGTAACTCAGTAGCTGAATGATGCTTTAGGTAGGTACTCTGAATTAACCTGCCAGAGGAAGACCAGCTGGGATAAGAGGTGAAAATACTGTAAGAGTAGTAACTGTGCCACTTATTGGGTAAATACTATTGTGTTTACTGTATGAGCACCTTTTTTCCTTCTTTATATCAAGAATTTCTGACAGGATGGTTGTTATTCTAAAACCAAGACGGGAAGATGTAGCTACAAGGAATTCAGGTAAAAAAATTGCTATAATTAAAAATGCCCAATTCTTAAAATTTTAAGTGTTTTAATACTTTAGTCAGCTTTAATTCACAGAATCACAAAATAGGCTGAATTGGAAGGGATCCACAAGAATCACTGAGTCCGTCTCCTGGTTCTGCACAGCACCATCCCCAAGAGTCATACCATGTGCCCAAGAGTATTGTTAGAACAGAGCCTAGAAACATCTGCCACAGGCTGAATTTTAGATTGAAAGGGTTCACTCATTTTTCAGAATGGCATTAAGGAGACAATGTTATTTTACTCAGGTTGAAAATAACATTATTTATCAGAGAGGTTCCAATATCTTACTGTTTTGGGTCAGGGATCTGAAATATGTTGGGGCTGTGTGTATAGGATCCTGGTATTAAAACTCTGCCTTAGTCATTCCTTGTGAAATTTGCCCAAACTTGGTTTAAAGAGTAAAATTGTGAAAGTTGTCAGTTTAGCTCTGACAACGGATCACATGTTAGAGGCTGACACCTGCCTTTCCCCAAGGATTTCTCTCTGTTTAGTGTGCTGTATCATGGGGTGAAAAGGCACAAGAATCTGTTCCCCTGGCACCCAAGGATGTGTCACCCATTGACTAAAAACACATACAAGGAACCTCTCTATTATGTTCCCACTGCCTTTCCTAGGGCCTCCAGCTCTCTACAGCAGATGGAAGAAGCTGCCTCATGTCAGAAGAGCATTCAAGGAGTGCTGGAAGGAAAGGGGAAGTGGTGGAGGGAACAAGGGAGAGGGCAGCAGCTGGAGAATGGGGTTCTTTAGGAACGCAGGAGCATAGCACCCCCAAACTTCAAGTCATGCTCAAGACTACTGAGCTGCTGCAGGCTCCAGTGTTGTGTACCTGGCTAATGGGATCTGATACATCTCCTTCGATGCCTGGCCCTTATAGAGCCTTATATCAGTTACCTTTAATAACTTAATGATCCAATGCCATCAGCTCCGGGTCTGAATACCACCAATAGCCAAAAGGGAGTCAATAATCTTCCACTCACAGAACTGCTGCATCATGTACTGAGTGTGTCTGTATATGTTTAGATTTTAGTTTGCAATTGCATTAAAAGAAAACCTATTTTAAATACATTGAGATTGAGGGTTCACCTATTTAAATCTGTGCATTTGTATAATACACTGCTCTAAGCCAAGTATAGTTTCTGTTTCTCAGTGCTGTTAGTTTCTCATTGCATCAGGAGAATGAAATCTGAAATAAGGGAAATACTTAAGACTTCCAATTAACTTTTGAAAGCTTGATGAGTGCTAAATATATCAGGAGCAGGAAATAGACCAACAGGCCTACAATTAATTGATGTGTTTGTTTTAGTCCTTTGTGTATTTTCTAAAGATCCGCTGATTGCTCTGCTGTATTTATTTGGAAATGCTACAAAAGAGGAGGGGAAAATGGATACCACAGCAGAAAAATGTATTTTCTCATAGTTGAGTGGGAAAATAAAATTATTACCATAAAGACATGCAGAATCTCTGCATTAATTTTACAATTAAAATACTATTTAAAGACAGCTGAAGCATAACACTTTTTAAAAATAGCTTGTGCATAATTAACTATTTCACCTAGATTGGTATTAAACACTTCTTGATTATGAAAACTGTAAGACTTCCTTTTTCTTAGATAATAATAAAATTTGAAATGTCAGCTTTAACCTCATTTCTGTGGGGTGGTTAGAGAAATTTAGAATAATGTGAGAAATGTGTATCTGATTAAGAAAATTTTTGAAACACCAGGGAATTGATTTCCAAACCACAGATATTCATTTTATGCATATGCAATTCTTCTGAGTAATACAGAATTAAACCTGTTTAATGCAGCTAGCAGAGGAATCAGTGATGGCAAACCAGGTATTTAACTGCTTATTCTCCATTCAGCCTGTAGCTTCGGCTGCTGCATTTCTGATCCCACACAAAACAACCAAGCACGAGCGCACAGCTCAGGCTATTGCCATGAGAAGCTGTTGTACATATAGGCTCTGAAATCATGGATTGCAATCTCTTGTGCAATATTAAGAAGTACTTTCATTTAGCAGCAGAAAATGGACTATTCTTCCTCTTGTCCCCATCAGCGGTGATAACCATCTTTGGGAGCTGCCGGATATTAGAGAACTGAGGCTCTCTGATCAACAGCTTCAGGGCAACACAACCAATCTGAAAAAGGCTGATGGAAATCATCACTGGGGATGCAGAAAAGGCAAATGCAGAAGGTACAGCTCAGCTGTGAATGTCATGTCCTGGCCCCAACTCAATGATCAAAGACATTCCAAAACAAGCGCTAAGTTTCTGCAAGCTGCCAAAGAATTTGGGTGCAGTACTAGGAAGAAGATGAAGAACAGATTATACATCAGTAGCAGCTACTCCCTAGTTTGATGAGGATGGATTTAAAAAAAAAGATAGCTGGAAATATTTACAAGCCTATTACATGTTCACAAAGATCCTCAAGAATAGAGGTATAAAGTATATTGTGTTGTAGCTCTCTGGGTTACTCTTTAAAGAAAATACAACAATCGGGGTTATAGATTGGAAACAGAAGAGTGATGAAAGGAATGGTGAAGTAAAAAAGGAGAGGAGAGACTAGGAGGGAATCATCATACAAGGGTAGCTTTGAAACT
Organism: Pomatostomus ruficeps; assembly: GCA_013400735.1. Classification (NCBI taxonomy): domain Eukaryota; kingdom Metazoa; phylum Chordata; class Aves; order Passeriformes; family Timaliidae; genus Pomatostomus; species Pomatostomus ruficeps. The sequence continues at coordinate 110,212 of VYZT01038370.1, read as the reverse complement.
GGGAATCTCCGTCTCTCAACCTAAAAACATATTGCCATATTACTAGAAAGTCACATTACAAGAATTAAAACTTTTGGCACCTCTTTCCTGCAGTCACTCCAGGAGAGGAGGGGACATAAACATCACAAAGTGGCTATCATGTTTTTCATGAACAAGAAGCATCTTGGTTTTGAATAGCAAACCACAGTATGTGCATTTCCCATAGACCAGAGCTGCAACTTACTTTGTCCATCCCTCTCTCTGTGCCCACCTCTCCCCTTGGAACGAAAACAAGCTATTAAAAAGAAAACAAGAAGCTTTGCATGGCTGGTTTGAAACAGCATCCGGTGTCTTGGAAACTGCTTCTTCAGCCAGTTCTCTTGGCTTCTTTTGAGATGCAGTGATGTTCAGCTGCAATCTGTTTAGGCTTGCTTCCCAGATTGTATCTGCATTGGGCTGTGGAGCCTGGGCCTCGGCAGTACTGGAAGTAGATGGAGAAACTGCTCAGAACGTGTACGTGGCTGGAACCAACTCACACCAGATGGCCATTCAAAATAGCAGTCAGGAGAAAAGTGTCACACTGAGCAGATGCAAGACTTATCCTTGAGAAAAGTCCTCACAGCTGCCATTTTCCTCTGACTCATCTTCTAGATGAGCTGTGTTTATTTCAATTGCAGCCAGCATTGAGTCACAGATGCTGCATGTCAGACCAGTTCACTGGGTCTCCTTTGTCGCTGGGGTGAGGAGAGTACCTAAGGCAACTAAACCTTTTGGTTAGTACATGCCAATTCTCAGTTTTCTCTTATTTTCAGTTGCACTGCTGATAGAACAGTGGGACAGCTTTAGAAGCACTAATTCAAATGCAGAAAAAAATATACCAGACAGAGATTTTTAACAATGATAAATAGAACCCTCTGGATTTTAAGGAACATCAGATCAGCCTTGCATTAAACCAGAACTTTGACTTTCAGCGCTGGATGATAAAAGATATTTTAAACACAAAGTGTCCAAGATCTTTATAGATTTAATTATGTGAAGCAAAAAGTTCCTCTGAGAACCTGCACCTGTATGAAATGTTCTTTCAGATTACTGCTCTTGGGAAAGCTTTTTTCCCTGATATTTCAAGAACCACCTTTTTTAATACTTAAGCCACGATTTCTTTGTACTATAGCTGGATAGTACAATGTAATTACATGAAAGGTAAAAATAGAATTGGAGGAGGTTTTTCTAATTTCCTGCTAATTTCCTCAGCAAATTCTGAAAGGTTTGCATTCATTTCACCAAACAGTGTTACTGTCTGCACTAAACATTTGGTCTATTTAGATGTTCTTTCAGTTCCAAAAATAATAAATTAAGGGTCTTTTTAAAATATCTTTCCTCCCCAGCTAGAAGACAAGTGAATGCAGCTCTGTCACACCTCTCTCTAAGCTGAAGTCAACCTGTGCCATGGAGGAACAAGTTTCAGCTCCCACCTTAGGCTAACCTACAAAATGCTTTATATTTCCTTGTTCAAGAAGGATTCTGCCTCTATCCATTCCTGCTGCTCTCCTGCAGTTCATTCTGTCAGATCCTCCCATTTACTGAGGCAGGAAATTTAATTTACCATTTTATTGTCATAAGTTTTTAACGACTTTCATTAAAATAACTTTTTTTTTCCCCAAGTAATATCTTTATGCTACTCACAATTATGGGTTTAAGCCAATACTGTTCAGTCAATGGACCAATTCCAACAATTTCCTTAGAATCCATTTAACCATGAGGAAGCTCAGACGCATTTGCATTTCTTCAGAAATACTAGGCTCCCAAGATTTCCCAAGTTAATTATTCACCATATAGACTTCTCCACAGTGTCATAAAATAAACAAGCAAACAGCAGATCAAGAAAGGTAGTTTCATAAAGCCTCAACAGCACGTACAAGGACAAAACTCTTTGTTTCATTTTTATTAATTTGATGTATTTTCCATGGCATTGGACCAAGTTATGCAACAAAAGGAAGACTGTCAGCATTTAAATTTTTGGACTACTGCATTGCCTTAATTCTTTGGCATCAATCAGTAAAACCTGCACAATTTTTGTACAAGGAGAAAACATCCGGCTTGTAGGTGGTCAAACACCTGCTCCCCAAGCTAGAAAGGCAGCAGCTGTTGTCCTAGTCATGCCTGATTTGAGGAAAGTAGGGCGTTGTCTACCTATTTTCACAATGCCATTTATAAGGCATATTTGTGACTTGCTACTATATGAATTATTTGTTTTAACAGAAGAAACAAAATTTTAATACAAGACTTTGACAGAAATACTCAAAAGACATTTTTTGAAGCACAGGCTGAAGAAGTTAACTGCTTTGAAAATCTGAATACATTCTGTTCCCAGAGGTGCTCTGCTGCTCTCCAGAACAGAAGCTCCAGAAGACTGTAAGAAAGTACAGCTTCTTCCACCCTCAGACAATGGCTCTGCTATGGTTAAGTATTCTGTATTTCTGTTGAAAAACCAACTGTATTTGGTCTGTTTGGGATGCAGTATGGTACATTAGCATATTCAGATGTCAGGATGTTTGGATTCTGTAAGGAGGCTCATCTGGAAGCAATGTATCTGTTTCAGTACTTTGTAGAAAATATTTAATTTTAAATTTTCATAAAAGCCCTTTCTCTTAGAACAACTCATCTGCTTAAAATTAAGCATGTACTTATTTGTCTTGCTGACTTGAGGCCATACAATATACAGACTTCTGATGCTGAGTAATTTATATGTCTGCATAAATCAGTGGGTAGCCAACAGAGAACAGACTGGATTCAACAATTTCACATATGCATTCTTCTTTTATGGTCAAAAGATCATGGAAATAATCTTATATGTCATGCCCGTGAAAGTTCATTCCTTCTTTCTGTCATGTCTGGAAAATGCAATGGGTTATTATTATTTACAAGATTTTTAGTGAATTATTTACAATCCTCAGCATAGAAAAAATAGGGACTTTGCTATGTTCTCCAATATTTGCAATGAAGGTTACAAAGGTGACCACAGTCTGTAACAGTTCCTTCTCTCCTTTCACCCCTTTAAAAGATTTAAATGTGGGAAGACTGCATAAAGTCTGAAGAAGCTCTAGTCCTGTAGGAGAGTCAGAGATAAACAAGAAAGCCTTGTGTCCTGTCTCAACTAGCAGGAATGATTCTGAAAAGAGAGTTCCAGGACTGCAACTGCACATTTCCAGCTCCCTCTGAGGAGAGAAATGAAGTGTGTTGAACTGAAATGCTCTTAGAAACACATCTTGTTGGTTCTCTTGAGTTATGGATGGGCCGTCACATTGAAAGCAGCTGATCTGTCTCATCCTTTTAGCATACAGTTTAGCATACAGAATACATTTTTCATATCTGTACAGAAAGTATAAGCACATATCCTTGCCAAATCACTGAAGAAATGTGATAAATGCAGTTACATATCCAGAATAAAATATTTGCATAGATGTAAATAATGCAATAGAGAAGAAGTAAAAAAAAAATAAATGTGGATTACTCCAGACTGGTACATTTCCATTTCTACCCCTGATTTGCTTCCTTGCCATGTATCAAAGCTTATGGGCTATATTCAGAAAGAAGATATGCTTTGCTTGGTAAAGCACACACTGAAGGCTATTTACCAGCAATCAACAGGTTTCAGCAGAGCATCTCGTAGCACACTGAGAGCCATGAAGTCCCAGGGGTTGAATCCAGTGTAGCTCCCCTGAGTGGTCTGGGGGTGGCACAGGGAGCTTTTCAGGACAGGGGGACTTTTAATTCCACCAAGGGGGGGGACCCCAGGCAGGATGATGGGAGAGGGCAGGGGTGGCTGTCTGAGTGGGGTGCACCAGCCCACACTGGGCAGCAAGGGCTGCCAAGCACAAGGAGAGCAGCCACAAGCCAGGCTCTGCCTTGGCAGCTCCAGTAACACCAACGCAGCAGCAAGGTGGATGAATGAATATATTGGCAGGATTTGTTAAAAAATGAATTGCCTCAGAATGATTGCATATATTATGCCAAACTCAGCTGATTTGTAAATCCTATTAAGCCTTTAAGTTACAATTCATTGTTATTTTCCACCTCATGTTCACTAATGGCAGAGACCATTCATGCATATTTAAAGCTCTTCCTGTAAAATGCACCTTAAACATTTAATTCTTGAATTACATCTTAAAGCCAAAGGAATAAGGAAGAGGCAGGATGTCTTGACCCTTTCTAATTTAGAGGTGGGAATCAGAATTGTTGCTAAACCCAGAAATAGCTGAATACATCACAAGGTTTATGAAAAAGATGCAATTTTTTTATACCAGCCAGAATCAGAAGGGGCAAAATTTGTATTTTCCCATCTACAGTGAAAGTCAACCATATGAATTGAAAACATGCAACTAGTGAAAAATCCTTTCTTCCCCTCCGAGCCCATTTGACATACGCTGCAGGCTTTGTGTGACACTGATACATTAATGCCTTGTATGTGCCTCTGGTCATGAACAGAATCTCTAACATGGCAGGCAGGAGAACATCTGAACTAAGCTGACATTGCACCAGACCACAATGTTTGAGTTTTAGGAGTGTGAGTAGAACAGACAATCCCCTCTACCCTTGCTTTAATAGTTTTCTTCAAGTCTGGGAAACTACAGAGAAAGTAAACAGCAAGGTAATTAAAACATGTATTGCTTAATCCATTGTTATGGGTGGCTGAGAGTTTTTGGATAAAGTACTTTTCCTTTAGGAAATAGTTGTGCTTTGAAAAGAAAAACATCTGCTGCAAAAAGTATTTTTTTCTCAAATTACTCCAAAGTCTACTTAAAAATTATCAAAATTTTCAGTTTCAACATTATTAGTATAAAAATGAATCTTTGGCTCAAACAATCTTTCAGAACTTCAAAGTACCTATAGTAGAAACTGTAAATGAGAGTCAGAATCTAAATAAAAATTCTACAAATATTGACATGAAATATTTTCATTTACTCAAATCAACATGTCTTCTTTAATAGACTGCTGGAAATGAAAATGTGTAAGAGTTTGATTTTTCACGCTCCTTCAAGCCAAAAACTTTTGTTCAAATGTCATCTTCCCCAAGAAAGGTAGAATTTCCTCATCAGTCTTATTCCTCATTAACCTTAATTTAACAAGTGCACTATACTCTGATTTCTGTCAGCAGATGACAGTGAGAATCTACTGTGGTAGAAATTAACTCCATCTTCTATTCTGAACTATCTTAAGCAGCTCTGTTAATATAATAGGCTTGTGGGCATGTATTATACAGTGACATGAGGCCTAACCTTTCCCTTTCAAGCAGTTTCTCATTTCCTGACTTCAACAAACATAAGAGACTATCATATGGTGAAAGAATGCTGTGAAAAGTATATTGAATCATCTGGCAGTATTTAAACCATGAGATGACATTTTATTTTGCTTATTCTACATGGAAATTCCTAACATCAGCTCTTGCTCAAATACATCAGTCCAGGCTCCTGCTGTTTCTTTTCAAACATTCTTTATTCTCCTCGTCTTGTTTTTGTTATATCTTTTTAACTTTTAGCTTGAATATTGATTTCTGTAGATCTCTAAATTGAGACAAACATCCAAAGTCCAAGGTTTTCTCTTTTTTCTGAAAAAATCTGAATACAGAATTATTTAACAAGACCTTTCTTTCCTGTCTCTTTTTCTGTTTTCTCTAGACCCCTTCAGAGTCATAGGTATTCAATAGGGTGTTAATAACAAGTGCTCAATAGCTGCCCTAATGCTTCAGGGATGTTCTAAGGGAACCTTCAATACGTAATGGTCAAAATAGTGATATTATATATGTTTAATTCAATTGATTTCTGGCAAAGTGGCTATAATGTTCCATTTAAAACCATGGTGCTTCTCAGCCCAGACTGTTCACACACCTAAAGATGACCATTCTCTTAAGAGCTTTCTTGGAGGTGGTCCAGAGCTCTCAACACCTTGAACAGCTGAAGCTCAAATACAGAGTTATTTCCCAGAAGAGGTAGCACTTAGTGAAGCCATAAAAGTAAAAATTCAGGAAAAAAAGGTATGTGACAGTATGAAAAGGAAAGAAAATTAACAAAGCACAATCAGACATCAATTGCATACCTCTAGAGACAGGTAAACAATGCATTACAGCCAGCAAGTAGCAACTGATTGCTGCCTTTTGAACCAAAGGGAAAAGGCTGTGCTGTTAGCAGGGAGGATCTTATGACACCACATATGTTTTCATGGATTTGAAACCCAAAAAGGGCTATTAGATCTTCTAGTTATACTTTCTTCATAACACAGGCCATAAGAATTCATGCTCCTCCTTCCATTCAGTAATGACTTGTGTGCTGGCAAGAGCAGACTGCTCCCCCAGGGGGCCTTAATCTGAAAACTTCCACAAGGGGAGAAGTGGGTCTCTTGGCCCTTATGGTCTTGTTACAGTCCATCCATTCCAGCACAGGTGTACTAGCCCACATGCACTCCAACACCGATATTTTATTATCCAGTGACATATAATTGTGTATGACAGGCCATGATTCATTGCTCGGTTCAAGTGCTCCCAAATGTGTCTGGGTTACTTGGCACTGCTGGCGATGGCAGCAGCTCGCAGCTGGACAGGACAGTCCAGCCATGTGCTACTTCACTCTAGTGCACACACTGTGGTTTAGGAAGACCTGGCCTGGCTGAAAATTAGGTTGTGGCAGCTACAGCACCTTCACTGTTGCCCAGAGAAAGGCAGAGACATTTGAATGGGACAGAAAACTTCTGTGCATCTCAAACTGATTTCAAATTCTCCATGGTCACAAGAGAAGTCACTTCCTACTTTGGCTGACTCCATGGAAGACATAGACCTTAGGGTGGGCTTACTCAAGAGAAAGGGGAATATAAGATTACAGCATTAGATATGGTATTAGGAAGGCCGGGGCATTGTGACCTTACTGTGCTCTTTAGAGCAGTTCCCAGCAAATTTGGGAATTGCTTCTCTGCATAAGAAAAAATACCTTTTTATGAGCATAAGAGCTATAACAGGTAATTTCCAAAAAAAACCAGGAAAAAAAGACTCGGAGAAGAGAGTATAACAATATTTATCCTATACTAGAGCTTTGCTGTAATAATATATGCAAGCTTTCTGGAATTAGTTTTCTTTTCTTTTTCTTCTTTTTTTCCCTTTTTTTTTTTCTTTTTTTTGTTAATAGTAACTCCTAAACTTATAAAAGACATGAAAATACTTCTGTTTCTCTCTGGGCTATATAAAATAGAACCCTCAAAATTCAATTGGTCCTCAGCTTATGAATAACTCCTCTCTAAAGTGCACAGCAATGTTCACTTTCTGTTGTACAGGGATTCTGTTCATTCTTTTTTATTAATACTGGATTCTGTTCTATCACACCTGTATACTAAAAAGTGTTCTGGTTTTTAGAGATACAGAGTTGCTTGTAATTGGAGAGGAAAGTTTTCATGGTGATACCATAGAGGGAGATAATTTTTTAAAAAATTCCTTGGACTATAGCACTGGTACCCATTCCATACAAAACCTTGGCATGGTGTAGGTACATGTACATCACCCCCGTCTCTGAGATTGTGGTCAAACTATTCCACATTTTTGCAGTAGGGCAAATTCAGAATTTATTCCACTATTTAATAAATGTTGATGAAATCCGTGCATGCATAATATGAAATTGTAAATGGCAAATAAAATAATGTGAGCAGCAAAAGAAGTCCAGGCCCCGGGAGAACATTCATGAAAGTTGAGAGGTTTCTTTGTTCCTATGCAGCACGAATCAGAGTAAACACTAGGAAAAATTCATTCAAGTCTCAAAGAATAATGCAGTTCTTTTCAAAGAGCCAAAGGAAGGAAATATGGAGGGGAAAAAAAGAAATTAATTAATTCAAGACACGGTTAGGCATTTTGCTCACAAACAAGAACTGATCAGTCTCAAAGCTTAGTCTTCTCTGCTGCTCAGCATTTATTGAGTTACATGGATGCTCTGCACTTTGCAGCAGTTACATTGTCTGCTTTAATGGGACAAAGAAAGTTGGAAACTTAGGTAACCCTGCCTGACTTCCAGTCATCCTAGTAACAGCCCAACAACAGCCATGCAGTGTCTGTGAAATATCCAGGAGATGCCAGACAAATTATCTCCAAGGTTTTTCCAAAACAAAAGAGAATCTTTAAAGACATTTTATTATCCATAAAGAGTTCTCAGACAGATAGCAATTTACGGGAGACAAGCAACTTCAGAAAGAGTGGAAATTCTGAATTCATGCCTAAAATAAAAATAACTTTTTAATAGGCTTGCCCTTAAAGAGGAATTAATGAATGTTCTTTCACATCTTTACATAAAGCCAGACTCTGGCAGATATGAGATAGATTAGTACATGCAACATAAACAATATTTTGTCTTTTATCCTGACAGCCAGGAGCATACATCTCTGTACTTGAACAAAAGACCATTTCTAGCTCAGCAGAGGATGTAAACAACCCTGGTCACCAGTTGCACTCCAGGAACCCACAGGAACACCTGGGCAATGTTCCTACCAAACCCTGAAAGCTAGGCTAAGGAGGAGGTGAGGGGAAGCACAGCAGCAAGCCCAGAGCAGGATTTGGCCTGAACAGCAGGATTCATCAGCAGTGTTTGCTTTCGTGCAGGCTGAGGACTGCCAGCCCCTGCCCAGCTGAGCTCTTCAAGCTGTAGCTAGGCGACTGCCTCCAACTCGCTAAAAATACAGCCCCTGCACCAGTCAGTGACAGCGTGTTTTCAAGTGCTGGGGGTGACCTTGGAGGCTGCTGGACCTGGCTTCAGGAAAGCAGGCAGCTTGGCTGACAGCTGAGCCCAGGCACCCAGCACGAGTGCACACTGGCCCACCCATGGTCTCCTGCCTCAGCCAAGGCTGCCAGGGCTTGGTCCCACTCCTGCCTCATGGACTGCTGCCCTCACACAGCTGCTGCTCACCACCCCTGGCCACCAGCAGACTGGGGACACCCTGTTCTGCTGAGAGGCCACTTCTCCTCCTGGCCTCCAGCCAAGGGGGGCGGAGAGACCGTGGTCCCATGTACCCACCTGTCAGGAGGAGGAATGTGAGGCAGGACCTAAGGGCTCTTCCTCATTGGGAGAGCAGAGGAGGGACACAAAGACAATCAGAGAGATGGAACACCTCTCCTGTGAAGACAGGTTGAGACAGTTGGGATTGTTCAGCCTGGAGAAGACTCTGGGGAGACCTTAGAGCAGCCTTTCAGTACTGGAAAGGGGCCTATAAAAAAGATGGGGATACACTTTTTAGTAGGGCCTGTTGTCATAGGACATTGGTTTTACACTAAAGGATAGTAGACAAGATATAAGGAACAAATCTTTTATGGTAATTGTGATACAACATTGGCTCAAATTCCCCATAGATGTGGTGATTGCCCCATCCCTGGAAACACTGAAGGTTAGGTTTGATGGGGCTCTGAGCAACCTGATCTTGTTCTAGATGTCCCTGTTCACTGCAGAAGGGTTGGACTAGATGGTATCTAAAGGTCCCTCCCAACCCAAACCATTGGACAATTCTATGAAAATTCACTTGGTGCCAACCAACACTTCCTAGCCTAGCTTTGCTCCTCATAAAGCCAGTCCCCAGTTCTCTTTTGTGAACTCTGGGTCACCTGGGCTGAAACTGGGGGACCACAGGGGACATTGATCCCTGCTATCACCACTGCCAGCAGGCTTCAGGCAATGCAGGACCCCTGCATTAGTAGTCCTTCCATCAGTAGGCTGGAAACAGTGCCCTGGGGAGCCCTGGGGCAACCATATTTCCCATTTCCAGGCAGTTAAAACTGGTTGAGTAGATGGTTGAAGCTGACTTTTTGTCTTCAAATTAACTTGAGCAATGCAATACTTGAGCAAAGTGCTGGGAGTTGGACCATGTGTGGTCAGGAGTGGGAAGATTGGTTCATCTGAGTCATCAGCTAGTGAGATGTGCCTTGCTCACACTGAAAACACAACTCTTCAGTGAAAATGGTGCTAAAATGTACAGCAGAAGAGAGAGGTCTTTTAATACCAATTATTCCCTGTTAGTGCTGCCATGCACATTGTGCTAAGCAATGGAAAACCTACAGTAAACAATTATGAGATTCTGCACAGAGATTTCACTGTCTCCAATTTCTGCAGGTATCTGTGGCTGTTCCTAAACTCCCATGCACATACCAAGAACACACCTTTGCAACACAGGAATATTTGGTTTGGGGAACTGTGCTTTCACAGTTCAGCAGGAGCCTTGGGAAGCTACAAGCAGCTCTGCGGGCCACAAGCACAAAGCTACCTTTGATGAACTGGATCTCATGCATTTGCAGATTTATGATTAAACTCAGAAAAATGTCATTTTCTTTAACTAGAAAAATCTGTATCTCCTGGGTGTCATTAGTATCTATGAAGATATTGCACAAAAAACTATTCTAGAGCTGGTTTATGACATATTAGTTCAAAATAGCAAAGAAGCACAAGCACAAATACCAGTTTAGTTGCTTTGAAATTAATAGATTTATGTACCATACCACTCTGGGCACATGGATGCATAGAGTCACAAAGGCACCCTCCCCTCCTTCTGTCTGTCTTCATGGTTTTCTTCTATGCTTAATTCTCATTCTGTATGTATTAGTATCAATAATTCTTAACATGTTACCTTACAGTAATCAATGGAAGTTTAACATCAATCTTTTTGAGAATTTCAGGTATTTTATACCCTGTCATGAGTCTGGCAGCATTTGGGTGGGATCTGGGTTTGCAGGAGCACAAAAACAAGCTTGCAAAGAGAGACCAGGTAATGGAACACCAGGTAATTATTTAAAAGATACAGATGGCATAGATTTATTTGAGACAAAGCACTGCAACAAGGGAGAGGCCTATTAGTGTTGTCTTTCCTCTTTTATTTCCTCTAACATCCTGCTTCCTTCAAGCTGTTAATCATAACAGCCTTATTAAAGTTACTGAAAATATAATGAAGGAAAAATAGAGGGACCTGCTACAGCAGGAATTACCAGAAGTTTGAAAAGCCTTCCTATTTTCCCTTTGAAGTCTTGACAGGCATGTAGAGTGCTCTAACCTGCTCCCACAGCCTAGCTGTCATTCCCCATCCAGCAGTGGCTACCTTTATGAGACTCCAGGTATGGCCCAGAGATTTTTATGAGTTTCACAAAATGTCTTGCAGAACCTGGAGACAAAACTTATAAAAAACACATTAACTCTTGTAGACAGTTTAGCAGACAGCAGCTGCCCCAGACAACCACATAACTGTTTACAGTAAACAATATCACCTCTTAATCAGGTATCCACTTGTGACAAAGCTGGAGGCAGCATCCTCAGTGCAGAACCTTCTGACTTCACCAGCTTTGTGGCTGGCTTCTCCCTACTGATAACTACCTGGTTTAATACTGTATTCAAATGCACTGAAAGGCCCTACTTACCTCAGGCAAAGCTCTGTTTGAAAACACACTGTCACTTTTCTCAAAGACTGGACATGCCCTTGATCCTTCATATCAAATTATCCTTAAAAAGGTAGTTGAAAATGTTTCTTTAATTCTTTGTATTTGGGATTAACCAAGAAGGAGTCTAAAAAGCACATCTGAATTTTATCTATGGATCTAATATATTGGCACTTTCAGCCGTATTTGCCAGGGTGGCAGGAGCTGTCAGGGTTGAACTCAGTAGTCCTGCTTGTGTGGTCGAGTTGACCAAGTTCAGCACCATTATAGAGCCTAGTAGTCAGCTCTGTGTTTGTGCAGTTGCTCGAGGTTTGTTCTCCAGAATTTCGGGGGCCAGGAACTCTTTCGTGATGAGCTGTGAGTGCACCCCATCCTCATCAGGGAGTGGGGGAGGATGCTACCTGCACAGTCCTGCAGATGCACACTCCTGCAGATGCACTTACTCAATGGGCCGTGCACAGCTGCTGGCTATGCCTTCACTACCACAGATATGGTTACAGGAATGTCAGGAAACCTGAGGGATCTCCTAGGATTCTTGCACAAGTCTAACTGAGGAACACAGTTGCAGAACAGCAACTTCTCCAAATGTTCCGATATTTATAGCAGCACTGTCTTGCATTCTTTTGTACACTCCATATTCGTACTTGTGTGCACATGAAAGTGTATTTTAATGCATAATGTTTGGAATAAGTACCATCAAGTCACATTAATTTATGGAAAATACAGTTTTTCATATATTGCTGACTCCTCCACTTTCTCACTCTTAAATTATTCATAGACATCTATGTTTCTCACAGTCTTTTCTCTGCTTTTTAACTTGAGCCATTCCCATGTTGATGTCACTCCTGTCTTCTATTTCCTTTTCAACACAGTTCTCTGCTATCCAGCTGTAACACAAATATTCCTCTTCCCAAATACTTTCAGAGCACTTTGTAGTGTGGGTATGTTTGGGGGTTTTGTGTTTTTTCTCAACATAGTCGTTAGGAATCCTGAGTACTCTCTGAGATTCTTTAGTAACAATTATGAAAATCTCTGAAGCTGACTGGGGTTGATCCATCCCAAGCTGTGGAAGAACTGCCTTTTCCCTCACTCTGAGATGGAAAACCTAACATGCATTGCAAAGATAGTGACCCTTTCTGCGGCCATATGCCCATAAGAAATATCTGCTTAAGGAAGAAAAGGCAAGGGCTGATCCAATGCTAGTCCTGAACAGCCTGGGCAATGAGTTTTCTGTGAGTGCAGGGATTGCACATCCTTGGTAAATCACACTAATGCCTCCTGTGCAAACACTCTCCTGTAAAGTTAAACACAAAACCAGCTTTCCTTTGACACACAGCACATATATTTCCAGTGTAATTCCTGAACTATATATAGTCATTCATGCCAAGACTAAGAAATCTTTATACAATAAACTTTTGAGTGAGCAGAATATCTTCTACACAGTCATTAAAAAAAAAAAATTAAAAAAAACCAAACTAAAAACCAAACAAAAACAAAAACAAGAAATCAAAATCATCCCAAACAGACACCAAAGAAAAGATAAACTGAAAAACACCCCAAACAACTCTTGGGATAGGCAAGCATCCAAATGATGCTTTTATTTATCCGTCCGTATTAGATAACACAATTAGATAACAGCTGCAGCCACTTCACCAGCCACATTCAGGACAGCAAATAAATACCTTGCAGTGCTAGTCCCCACAGAGAAAACCACATTTCTCCTGGCAAGAGAGGCTCCCCATCTGTGTCTTGGGGATGTGATGGAAAGAGGGATATATTACACACTGTGACAGCCCCAGCAAAGTGGTGTTGGCCATGACTGATTAGGAAAGGAACTGTGTCATTCCTTATCTTGAATAACTTCTCTTATCTCATGTATATGTTGTTTTACCCCTGAAAAAAAACAGTGGAGGTTGGCAGATGGGCTGGAACACAGTTGGCTATCCTACTTCTAGCAGCTGCAATTTCTTGTGGTCTAATTTTAACTGAATCACAGTCTGCATTTGTAATTGAAACCAGTCATTTTACTTTTAGGATATCCTACCCTGTCAGGACTGAACATCTGCTTTTATGACCTTCAAAATTATCTTCAAGTCTATGTAAAAACCACCTTTTCCTGTGCCTGTAACTTTCTTTTTTGCCATGTCTTTCCAGCAGAAACCGCTTGTTTCCAGTCCACAGCCTTATCCAAAAACTATCTCAAACAATACGTAGGTTTGTGATTCACATGACTGTCCTTATTGCCAAATATTTGTATTACAAATCCATACAATTTCAATAAAGGAATATGACTAATTCAACAGGTTACCTCCAGCATCTGTCATATGAAAAATTAATTGATGAATTCACCCATATTTTTTTTTTGTGTTTTTCTGATACACAAGCCAACACAGCTCTCAAACTAGAGATGTGCCAAACATCATTTAAGTCTGATCAGTGGTATGTATACAAGAATTTACAATTTTTTTTCCCCGCACTCTACTCCTAACATAATGTGATTGACTTAAAAACTCAGTTCATTTAAGTTCAGTTTCTCACTGGCTGCTTATAAGGAGGTTCCATTTGGCTTTCAAGTTGTTCTCCTGGACCGAAGATTGCAGATGGTTCTGTTGATATTTATGAAAACCAAGTGTATGATTTGGATGTTCTTGGAAGTAGCATGACCCAAATCATCAGCAGCTTTTGCCTACGCAACAAGATTTTCAAAATGAAGCATTCTTTGTTTACTTTTAATAGCAAAAACTGCAAAATGCGGAAAAAAATCCTAAAATGCTCAAGTTGAAACTTGCAAGCTTAGCTGATTAGTGTGCATCTTCTTTTTCCAACATACAATTTAGGGCCAAGCAAGGATATCTGCACACGCAATCCATGACAGCTTATATCTTTAAAATTAGTCTTACCATTTTGGATTTATAAGTGATTTTTCAGGTACAGAATTTTCAAAGAGGGCTAGAAAAATGCAAAAATAATAGAAAAGTAGCAAAAATAACAAAAAATCAACTAGTGGGTAATTTGAAATTCTGCTGAATTCATGTTAGTTAATTAAAGTTAATTTAAAATTGTGATAAAGACATTTAGCTGGCAAAGATTATTGTGTGTTGTTCTACACTGTATTTCTGGACAGAACTGTTTTCAAATAAAGCTAATAGTGTTTAAATTAAGAACCTGTAGAAGCAGCAGGGACTTTACGAAAAACAGCACATTGAATCGTATTTTTCATTTGCACTTTTTTTCACAGATTTTAGCAAACAGAGTCCACATAGTGACAGTGATGTTACCCTGAGAAATTTGTACTAGAATTTAGAAAATCAGCAGTGCCTAAGTCAAAACACTTCAGTCAAAATGAAAATTGAAGTTTTGCTTTGCTCACCACAGCAAGAAAGGGTTAGAAAAGCCCCAAGGAAAATGCATGTTTATTCATAAATCCAAATTATATTAACTGAAACAATTAAATGGTAGTTTAGAAGCACTAACTTCAAGCCAAAGTGCTACAATGGTGTTGCACTGCAGATTCATTAGTTGGCAGTAAGCTTTGAATAATCATGTTGAGGGGCCAGCCTTCGTCAATTACAAATGATGTATGTCCCTTTGTCTGAATTACCGCTTGTTTAAGGCACAATCTATCCATCCAGAGGGAAACTTATCCATCTAGCTTTTGACAAGAGTCTGTAATCTGATTGGTCAGCATCAGACAGGAATGTTCAATAATTAAATAATAATTAAATGCGTATTGATTGGTATAACCTCAGCTACATTTGTTATCTTCTGCTGTGCTATCGTTGAAGGTGGGAAAGCCTTCTTATTATTCTTTTGGACTTTCACTCCTTGGGAGAGTGCTCTAACATCCTCTGGTACCTACTGCTTTCTTGATAATTGAGATGGGCAAGGCTGCAATTAATGCTGAGTTTTTCAACAGATACTGGAAAGTTGGGATTAAAATTTCTATCCCAACATTGCTGTCTTTCTACATGTTTATGTGAAGGGAAGGGCAGACAGAGTTACAGGTCTGGGTGTCACAGAACAAGCAATGACACAAAAACGAATGGAGCATGAAATTAAATTTTAGAAGTTGTGCAGTGTTTTATGCCACAGTGATAGTCAGGTAATGAAGCTCCCTAGGTTCAAGATATCAAATGAATTCTACAACCCCACATACTTAGCCCTGGAACTCAGCCAGGTAATGATTAAACCTGCCAAAAGAAGATCTAAGAGAATGTACTTAGATTCAACAAAGCAGTCAGGGGTTTGAAGATATTTCAGACCTTGAAATAGACTAGAAATGTCTTGTCCCAATGCAAAGGAGCTTCATTTTTTACCAAAGAGACAGAAAGACTATTTGCTGAACACAGAAAACGTCTGCTTAACACCACCAGTGGAAGACCCCAAAGACGGATTGTAGAAAAAAGGAATGGGCACTAATTTCAAGGTTCTCACAATAATTTTGAAATTCTGGTTTGCATAAGTAAGACTGAGTGAAGACTTCTTTTTTCTTTCACTTAAAAAAAAAAACAACAAAACCAACAAAACAAACAAACAAACACACACCTTCACCCCCCCAGAAAAAAAACAAACCCCAAACAGTTCTAAGACCTTTTACTCATCTCTCACTTTTATGCTCTCTTTGTTTGCCAGACAGTAAGGATGGTTGCATTTCAGAAACAGAAAGCTTTTAGGGTTTAAGTGGTCTTCTGTGAGAATATTCAATAAAGACAGAACTTTTCCATTTTTTTGCAGTTTCAGATCACGTGGTCTTTTGCGGGAAAACTTCTAGCTCTGTGATCCAGTCAGACATCTTTCAATAGATGCACAGCTTTCACTCTGTCTTGAACTTCTAATTTATTTTATTTACTTTTTCTAATGATAAACAGGACCCTTAAAGGCATCTTTATTAAATAAATTTTGAGTCTAATGTAAAAAAATACAAAAGCAAGAAAATATAACAGAGCTGATCTAGGATAGAGTATGGTTTTCTTGAAATAACATCTTGTTCATATAAAAGTCTCGGGCTTTATTTGTTTAGTTCATTTGGACGACTTTTACCTCAAATAGCTGAAATGTTACTCTGGCAGATAATAAATCAGAACATTTCTCTTGATTCTCTTGTCTGATCACATTCTTAGTCTGGTATTTATTCCTGCAACTGTAGTGATTAAATACACTCATTAAAATAATGAAACTGAAATTTCATCCTTGTATCTTTGTTTGCCATTACTGAAAAGTGTACCGATAAGAAATAGATTTTAAAATAGTGATTCTTCTCTTCTTGCAGGTTGCAAAACATATCCAGCAAGTTTGCAGTGATGTAAAGCAATGCACAAATAGCTTCTGATCTGGATTCCCTCACATGACATGTTTACTGTCACCAGGGGATTAGGTGCCTAAAAAAACTCAGTGAAATTTGCAGCATTTCAAGAGCACATAGTATGCATGTCAGTGAAATTAAAGGCCAGTGCATCCAGTGGTGCCACAGCTGAAAATGCCTTCTGTGGCATGCATTTCACTTCTCTGAAAACCATGCCAAATGTTATAACATGCTGAAACCCTTTTGTCAGGTTTACCAAGCCATCCCCATTCAGCAGTGTTTTTGACACAGGACACTATGAAAACGCTAAACAAAATGCAGAGTTCCATGCAGAACACAAGCAGCTGTTTCCACTTCAGGTTCTTTTGTATCTTGCCTGACTTGTTCAAGGTACTAAGTACACTAACCCTGCCCTGGATCTCTGAATGGATATACTCCAGACATTGATCTGAAAATCTATAATTTGACAAGGAAGATTTCAATAGGGCAAAATGCTCCAAGTGTCAGAGTTTGCATTTAGTCACGAGCTAGTTGAAACGGGTTCAACATCTCCGTGTTAATACTAATCTGAGGAAGCGAGTGAGCCATCTGAATGAGGCACAGTGTTCCCTTAATCTAGTGACGGGTTTTTTACTCATCTGGGTACATGTTCGTATATGCATTTCTGGCAGATGTGCTCAGAAGGGTCTGTCCATAAATGAAATATGGACTTTGGAGTCTGTGCTCTTCAGAGGAGGAACCGTGATTCCCTGAGGGATTGCAGAGCAGAATCTTTGAGCAAGAGCCTCCAACTAAAAGGATAAGGCTTCTGCAATAAAATTTTTTAGAAGTAATAAAAGAAAATTTACAGTGGTGACATGATATAGGAGTTCATTGGAAAAGACATAGTTCTGCATGCCAGAAAGTGCAAGCAGGTCCACATGGCACAGGGCAGCTGGGTTTTGCAGCAAGGATAAGCCAGAGAAAGGAAGGGAGGTTTCTCCCTGAGGTACTTTAAAATAAGATCCTCGGAGCTGCAGATTTGTTACGGGAAGAAGGAGGTTTGGATTGTATCACTTCCAAGTCTGTTATTGGTTTAATCCCTCACTGTCGGGACCCTGGCTCTGGCCATCCCTTCCTGCACGAGGTGGTGCTTGTCGCCGCTGCCACGCCCCTCCACAGGACAAGGGGGATTCAGCCCCACGCTGCAAATCACATCCGCAGGCAGCTCCCTCCACGGGCATGCCTCGGGAGATAACACGGTCCGGAGCTGCACTGCCTTCCAGGAGCTCACCAGCCGACTCCCTGGCCTCACTGCCGCCAAAAGAATTGCATTTTTCTGCTTTTAGTAGGGGAAGGACCTGGCATGGCTGGCAGTGCGTGGGTCAAGGCTGATGGCTGCTCTCGTTTCAGCCCTTGCTGAAGGCTGAGAGAGCCATGATGATGGCAGAGAGACCGCTTGTGTAAAGCAGAGGATATTTTGGGTCTTAGCAATTGCAACAGCCAGTCTCCTCAGGGGTGGCTCTTTCTTCCACTTCACTTCAAGTTTTTGCTTATTTAAAGGGAATATTTCCTGTTGCAGTGTTGCTTCAGACAGGAATTCCTTCATTTTGCCTTATCTATATCCAAGTAATAGGGAGGTGGCAGAAAGGGTCAGCCTGACATTTTTCAACATGAAACTTCTTGTTTTGATGACCTGTTCACATTCTCTGCAGATCCTTGCCACCAGGGCAATCATCTCTGCCATGCAGAGAATATGGACCCTCTGTGGAGCCTGGCAGGCTTCACAATCACTTCAGAATTAAGCCTCCTGACACCCTTGCTAAGCACTGTTACCCTGCATCTCTGGAGGAACATTAAACCAGAGAGACATTAAATAACTTCTTCAAGGTCACATATCAAGTGCGTGACAAAGCTGGGAAAACAACATAAATTACTGCAAGTCACCATCCTTTGTCTCCATGAGCTTCCACCTTTTGTTGTTGCTGTTATTAATAAACAGACAGTATTACAGCAGGCACAGTTTGCAATGAGGAGCAGGCATCATTGCCCCAAGTATCGTGAAGGGGAACGGATGGTCTTTGTCTTGGAGAGGTTGGAACCCCAAAAGTAGGCCTTTCATTTCCTCACGTTGCTGGGATTCTCCTGTACAGCCTTGAAACTTTCACTGGACAGTCAATCAACATTTTAAGAATGCAGCTGTCTGTATAAGAAAAGCCACATAGCCCTCTTATGGAAGGGATGCGGGGTTCCAGGAACATGAGAGGCACCAAATTTCAGCTTACCCCTATTTCTGTCTTATATTGAAAAGCATTTAAAACAGACAGGATTTTTGCTCATTTCCTGCAAATGGAGCTGAGAGGAAAAGTTACTGATTGCACTGACTGACCTACAAGAAGCACACGCACAGCATGCTCAAAATTAATCTCAAATAGCATTCCTTACGCCAGCCAAGCCTGGCCTAACACCAGTATTACAATGTGTAGTGCTGCCAGATTCAGGCCTGGCTGACTTTACAGATTGGTTGCAGGTTTCTCTTTAGTTATGAAACAGCTTCCAAACTTCAGACGTGAATGCAATGTGCTGACTCACTGCCAGGTATGCAACGCACAGGACAATAATGTCCAGGAAATACAAGAATGTGGATTTATTTTTAAACTTATTTTAATCTAACACTTCTTAAATGCAATAGCTGTAAGTTTCTGCTTTTTCTAGTCTTCCTTTTTCCTGACCTACAGACTAAGTGATCAGACAATAAGTAGCTCCAGGCACTAAATTTACAGGGAAATTGTTGCACTTTTCAGGTGGTTAAAGTCATTAACTCATGCTTTATTACAGCAGCTGAGGCATGCAATAATCAGCCCCCAAAAGTACTGCTCTTTGGGTCTTAATGCTCAATTAATTTTCTGGAATCCACATCAAGAACAAAAGGAATGAAACCACAATAAGAAGAAGCAAGGGAAGAGTTATTGTTTCCTTTATTCTTTAATTTCAGTCTTGGTTTATCAGAATTATAAATACTTCAACCAACCCCCATGCTGGTCAAGCCTCACTGCCAGTCCAAATTGTTCTACTATTTCTGTTGACTCAAACAGGATTAATTGCAGAGGGCAGCTATGTGAGTCAGACAAAAGTCAATCTACTCCAGCATGAGCCTCCAAAAGTGCCCAGCAGTGGATGCCCAGGAAACCCCATACAGATAGGCTAAGCAGAAAGTGGTGCTTTCTCTGGCATATTCCCAGTGTTTAGGCTCTCTGTGAATGAGATGGTTTCTTTCTATTTAATATCCCTTTCTAGACTTGTATTCCATGAATCTGTCAAATTTTTATTTGAACAGGTCTATAATACTATCATCCACAGCATTCTGTGACGTGAGGACATATGAAATAACCTTTCAGGGCATTCATCAAGAGAGGAGTCCTTCATTTGTTCTGGATTTAGCAACCGCCGTTTTCTTTGACATCATGACTTTCCCTTCAGCTGTGTTTTACTGGGGCATAGCTGAGAAAAATGATACTGTGGTCATCCAGCCTCCAAAGATCAATAGTGTTCCTTCTGGAAAAGTAAAGAATGCTGTTTTCAGGCTAAGAATATTACAAACACATATTGGAAAAAGGAAAAGAAATAAAACAAGGGGCACCCAAGCATTTTGCACAGGCTTACAGAAGAGGTTTTATGTCTGAAACATTAACAGGAATCCTGTATTGACAAACTACACTTCAAAGCAGTGCAGGCATGAAGTTTCTGGACAAGGCTCAGCCTCCTTCCCTGGAACAGCTGTAGAGGAATGTTATACATGCAAGCTCAGGGAACAAATATGCAACTCTATATTCATGATCCAAGTGCACTACTCCTGAATTTTCCTACTGCTTGTAAGGCCAAAGTGTGCCTTTCTGATTGTCTAGTCTGATCTCATGGCTATGAATCGTAAAACAGTACTACTGCCACCAATGCCACATTTTCTTTTAGAGATAAAAATACGTATGCTAATTGAGAATTTAAGAACACTCTTGGGTGCCAGAAATCTGCAGTTGAGAGAGACAATATTCTTAAAAAAAAAAAAAAAAAAGACAAAAAATATAATATAAAAATTATTTTAAAAAATGGAAAAGCAAGAAAGTCAACAGCATCAAATATCATGGTACAGTGGGAAGTGAATAAGGCAGGAAACAGGACGTGATAATATCTATAGGCAAAAAAAGATAAAGGACAAAAAATATTTAATCATAACTAAAATAAAAGAGGTCCTAACAATGGTTTTAGTACAGAGGGCAGGAGTACTGAAACATTTCTGGCCTACTGGTTGGAAGAAGACAGATTTATATATATGATAAAATGTTTCGCATACCATTATAACCATTTCTAAAGAGGATGCTAAGCAGCAGATTCCAAACGAAAATTTCATAACAACAAAATCAGTCCATTCCCATGTATGGATTTAAAAAGACCCAGAGAAGAACCTCTTTAGTATTGATTATCATTTCCAGTAAGTTTCAAAACACCCAGTAACTGCAGAGGATTAAAGGAGGCTGAGTTTGTGACAATACATGAGAAGTGTAAGCAGACATCCTGAGCAATTACACTTCCAACAGCCTGCTAGCAAAGGCAGTGAAATAGCTGTTCTTGGTCTCTATTAATAACAAACTTTAAAAGGTAATAAATGAAATGCCAATCAACATGCATTTATGAAAAATACATTTTGCTAAGTTAACCTGGGAACATTTTCACAGGATTATACATTTTGGTCATCTTTTACACATTTATAGATAGCTTAATATCAGTGCCTGTGGCAGACAGCATGAGGGCATGGCCCCTCCCAGAGAAAACATTCCACACTGGGGGAAGACACTGTGGGAGCAGGGAGCAGGGGCAACATGTAGAGGGACAAGGGGGTGCTCAAACCCTGTCTGTCAGAGTCAGAGGGATGTGTCAATGGCCTACAAAAGCTGCTTAAAGATCATTAATAAAGCAGAAGGCCATCGTTAGAGTTTGAGGCAGAAGAAAGGTCTGTCTAGCATAATACCAGGTGCCCATCCCAAACTGGGCATGGTCTTCAATACGACTTTGTGAAAAGTATTGAGGGAAATCAATATTAAGACTATATTTGCAAATATGGTATAAGTTGCTCTAAGGTTTTTGCTCCTTTTAGTTCAGCACGTACAGTTTTACAGCTGATATTTGCACATGGTTAACAAATACTGATTAAACCTATAAACTCTCCTTTTGACCAGCTGCAAGAAAATGTTACGGTTTGTGTATCCCACAGTGAACAGCAAGGAAGACTATTTAATAAGATCCAGCCTAAGCAGTTTCTGAAAAACTAATTTAGCAAATACAGTGCCAAATAAATATATGTACTTGCTTTTTACAGTGCCTGTATGCATGAAATATGAATAAACTGTGTTTATGTTGCAAAACTGAAAATTTGCTTTTCATTTTCTGCCCACTAGCAGATGACCAGTTTTAGCAAATTAGTCACTTACTATGTTCTAAAACATTCATTTGCTGCATTTATTCAACCCTTTGTTCATTGTTAGTTTTCTAATAAAATACAATCTTTCAAGTCTGGTTTTAAAATAAACCTTCTTTCTCTAAAATGTGAAAAGCCTTTCATATTTGCAGCGAAGTGACCCACATACATACCTTCACCATTTCCCTTTTTTAATAAAGATTCATAATCTTTTTGATATATATGAAAGAAGGAAAATTAAACTTCAGGTGGCCAGTCTTATAAAAGTCTTCTGCAATAAAACAGGTCTTATTTCAGCAAATACTTGTATTTTCTAGATGTCTCTAGTGAAGCAAATATTTCTCCTCCTTTAGTCACTGGGTGTTTTTACATCCATATTATAGGGTAATGAGGATTTTTGGCTGTTTCAGATGTGCAGAAGGAATGTATGTGAGAGCCACTGGGCAGGGTTTGTCAGGTACACAGACAGGAGATTTAAGAAGTAAGGCAATGCAACCTTAGCTGTTGATACCAATTGAGGAAGTATTAACCTAAGAAAATGCAAGGCAATGAATCTATCAGCTGCTTCTGACACTCAGTTCCTCCCTCCATTTCCTGCTCACTCCCGCTCTGCTGACCTCCAAATCCCCTTGTTTCCTATCTTGCTGATTTCTTTTTCAGCATCCTCAGCACTGTTATCTTCAGGCATTCTTTTGCTGGCCCTCCTTCCTTTCTTTCTTTGTGTTGTTTCTAAGAGACCAGTTCTCAGTGAGAGCCTAATAACTATTATGTAAAGTGGGAGGCATCAAAGGGTGAATGACTATGAGATATTAATAATAATAAAAAGAAATCGTTAAAAAACATACATGTTGGACTGATTCCTGAAAATTCCCAAAGATAAGAATATCTTTACAACCAGTTACAATGAACTTTGTGGGAACAGCATTTTAGCAAAAACTGAAGAAATAAACTGTGCTTAAAAACTCATATGGCTGAATTAATTTGTTGATTCTTTTATTAGTTAAAATAGCCACTGAAAAAGTTCAGATTTTGGAAGTTTTTATAAAGTCAAATCTTATTCCATGGATATTTTGAATGAGTCAAAATGGAAATGGCTAAAATACTTTACATGTTAAAAACTTATTTTATATTTTAAAATTTGGCCATTTTAAAGGCAGAAATAACTTAGAAATTAAATACCTGGTGAAATCTTCAGCCACCCTAAAATAAAGCTTAAAGAGGACACTGCAGATACAAAGCAAAATACACCCAGTATATGCCTGGCACTAACTACAAACACACTCTGTGTTGCTGAAATGCAAAAGAATTCTGCAGATTTAAAAAGGACACACTTTGATATAGTTTACTGCCATAGCAACTGGTACCTAAACCTCATACAAATGGAAGAGATCAGCTGAACTGTTTAGTCCTTTTCATTTGAACAGTCGCTATCACTTTCCCCATTGCAATGGTTTGATTGAGCTGGGGTATCTCCCATTTTTATGCTTCTTTTCTTAAACATCAGCAGAGATACGCTGCTCCAAATAGGGCATATGTGCTTACAAAGCCCAGAAATGTCCAGCAGGAGGGTGAAATGACGGCTGCTTTGCAGTATGCTGGCACTGACAGTGCAAGATAGAGATATTGCTTTATTTTCCTAGGTGCATTTTGAGACTGATTAACAGATAATTTTATCCCTCCCTCTGGATAATGTTTGATGAACTCCCAAAACCAAAAATGCATCATGTGCAGCCCACTTCCATCCATCATCAGTGCCCAAAGAAAGCAATCTTTCTGGGTTACAAGTGTTCCATCCCTCTACTTCCTTCTTCTTCCCCCTCGCCAAAGCCTAGGGAAAAACTTTGCAGCATGCTTGGGTTGCAAATATGGGCTCTGGGGCACAGCACAGCCCAGACATGATGGATGACAGGGGAGCTTCCTTTCAGCAGCCCCTACACTGGGGCATCCAGACAAATGTTGCAGCTGGGAAGTAGAAGAAAAGCTGTCTCTCAATAAGGTGACTCAAGCTTTTCTTGACCTTTCCTATAAATGGAAAGATAAAACTGTTCACAGCTCAAACTGTGGCTAGAGCAATGTGGTTTGTATGCGCTTTTTCAGTCTCATAATATTGGTAAGTATTCAATCAGACTGATGCACCATTTTTACCTTTTTTTACAACATATTTGGTTTAGTTACATGTCGTAAACTTACTCTGAATTTTAGGAAACATTGCCGTGGGAAAATAAGACATGCCAACCTGGCACCTGCTCTGACTAGCAACCCTGCTAATCTGGGATCCAGTTTCTGAAGGGGGAAAACACCAAACAAATGAGGGAGACAACTACAAGAACATTTTCTATTTCACCAAGATGTTTTCTTTTTCTCTGAAAATTGGTGTTTAAAGTTCTCTTCAAATTTCCCCACTATTCAATCCTTCTAGTCCCATTTTTTTTTTTTAGCACCTGAGTGCTAAGAGCGTAGCGCAGCTGTGTCCACAAATTCACTCTCTGTCATGTGAAAAAGTGCAGCCTTTTCTCAGCTTTAAACTTCTTGCTGCCTTCTCATGAGGAGTCCTGATTGTCTTTCCTGGTGCAGTCAGTATTTCATACGCAGCAGACACATTCCCTGTCGTCTTCTTCCTGAGTTAAACACAGGACAAGCCATTTTGCAGCACCAAGGGCTGCCCAGAAGCACGAGCAGCAGCTCCTTGGCTGACCGCAGTTCTGAGGGTGCCCCCGGTGCTGCTGCAACTCCTCTTCAAGAAGAGATGTCTCTAAAGTTTCCTCAAGGTCCATTTTCTCAACAGGATCCAGTCCTTTGTATGCATATGTTGGCCAGAAAACAGTTAAGCAGTGCAGCAGAAAGAAGGAATTTGTCTTCTCCCCAGAAGAGAGGAAAAGGCAATGCTCTGCAGTGTGTGGGACCCTGGGCCAAGCCTCTGAAATAGCAATTTCCAGGCTCTGAGAGCATTGACAGAGACTCAGGGTTCTCACAGAATATTGCCGGAAGTAGTATCCACTCGTATTGAGAAAAGCATCTGATAAATGGATATTTTCCAAAATAAAAGTTTTTGCTGAGAGTCCACTACTCCTCTCTCTAAATTGTGCCAACGTAATTTTAACCTGTTTGAATACTGGATCATGTCATGTGGTATCAGAGGCACTAGAATCAGGAATCATCAGTTATCTGTGGCTGAAAAGCAGGAGTGTGTGAATTAAGGAATTTTTACAAGTTTTTTACTTTGGGTTTAATTAGAACTCCAAAACTCTACGTCTGTAATCAGTGGCATTGGTAACTTGATTTAAATCTGGGTCATAAAGGTGTATAATCTGAGGGGTTTTTTTAAACTGATTCAGATAAATTTGAAAAAGAGTTTTACCTGGCTTTCACTTTGATTTTAAACAACATTAACAGAAAAAGTTGGATTTTTCTTGTTCCCTGGCCAATTGTCAGTTGTTCTTTTTAAATGTAAGATAACTTCCAAAAACAAGGTATTTCTCAAGCCAGTAACAACAGCAAGGGAGTGAAACAAGTTCAGCTAGCTGACAGTCGCTGCCAGCTGTTTGCTGTGTATGCTGACCCGTCACAATGAGTATCAACTATCAAAAGCTTTAAACCATTTGTGGATAAATCCCAGATTTTGAACTGCAGACTAAGTGTCCTCTGTTCCTGTGCCCATGCTATAAGGAGTCCAGCAGTACTTAGAATCAGGTTTGCATAGAAAGTAGAAGAATCTCAATAAAAATATTTGTACATTCTGTTCTCATCACAGAAAAAGTCTTGCTTAGTTTGATTCAGAAAGAGCCATCTTCACAAATCCACCAGCTCCTGTTTCTGGGAAACCCCTATTGTCTAAATGCCAGTCATATGAACTTCTACTAGCATTAAGCAAGTTTCCAGGATTTTTCTCAGGTTGGACCACAACTTTAAACCTAGGTTGTCACATGGGCAGAGATCTTCTGGATGCTACTCTCAGTCACAAAGTCTTTGTAGAAATTGCCTCTCCTCACTATGGGAAGAGTGTGAGGAGCCACTATGCTAAGAATGTACTGAATGTAACTCTTGATTCTTGTGGCTGCAATTTCGCGGCTGGAAAGAATGAAGAGGAGCCATTAGCATGTGACCAGCCACCTCTCCAGAGGCTATTGTCAAATGCTCTGGGAAACACAGCTTGGCAACCCTGTAACCCCCAACAAATCCCAAATTCACAGTTTTCCCAAAGAGCCTCATTGCAGAGCACAGCAAAGAGCTATGAGACATTCTTTTTTCATTTATATATTTATGAGTATTTCTAAATTTTGTTATTATTTTTGTTTATACAGTCATGCAATACTATGGAACCAATGCTGTTTAGTTAGTGCTGGCTGTGATTGCTGATGGTTCTTAGTTGATGTGGACAAGGCAGTCAGTGCCTAGAGTTCTTCAGTGAGGGCCTGTCTCGTGTTTTCTCTGTCTTACATCACTTACCATCAATATGTATTCTACCCTATTTTACTCTTAAATACACAGCCAGGCACAAGCCCACCTGCAGTGTAGTCACAGCAGGTACAGGACTGCCAGGGGTGCCTTTGTTTGTTCTAAAACTGCCCATATACTTCATAAGGACTCAGGCCATCATCTGGGACTAGGGCAAGGAAGACAAATCAGCCAGAGATGTCTTCCTAGCTGGATCTCAGGTGTGCAGCAGTGCCCATGGGATGAGGCTCCTGCCTGATCTCCACTGCTGTGAAAATGGTGTGGCACCACAGCTGCTGTGATGGTAATGCCCTGGAGCTGGCAACGTGAGAGTATGAAATAAAAGTATTTCCTTTGTCTAAGATGTCTAGAAAGCATTGTGCAGGGAGCAAGGTGAAGGAAGCTTCAAACTGTCATCAGTCTCATTAAATCTGATAGCAGGTTGCAGACACATAGGAGGATGTCTGAGGGAGCAACACTACATGCTTGCCCTTCTTTTATACTCTTCCCAAGCACACACTCTCAGCAGAGAAGCAGCCTACATGGGCCTGTGGTTGAACTTGGCACAGCCACTCACGTCTATGGCACTCCCCAGGCAGGCCTGCTAGGCCGAGGGCCTGAAGGAGAGCCACACAAAGAACACACAGACGCAGCAGGAGAGAGAGCAGGAAGAGAGAGGGCAGAGCCCTCCGACTTTTATTTATATGTTTTCACACATCACCATGGATTGGAGGTAGAAATCACCACCTCCTATAATCCACTTGGTCAAAGTATTTGTCAATCATATTTCTCCGCCCAGTATACTGGAATTCATAAACACAGATACAATTTAGGAAAACGTAGATAATTAAGAGAAAACAAGTCATGGCCATGACAGAGAAAGTCTAAAAATATCACAAGAAAACACTGAACACTGCAAAGTCAGGGCAACACACGTCCCCAAGAGGGGATGCCAGCTGTGGGAAGGTCTGCTGGGCAGCCCCCCAATGCTCCATCTCCCTGGCTTCCCCAGCCCATCACCCTGGAGCTCCTTGTGTTCCCTGTGTGCTTGGGTTTCATTTAAAGGGATCTCAGCTTGGGAGAGGCATGGTATGCAGGCCCATGTCTTCCCAGCGTGGTGCCAGGACACAAAGAGGGACTCTCCAGGAGTGGGTCCATGAAGCACATCACAAAGAAGCTGTAGTACAGACACAGTTGTACACAGGAAGCTGCACAAATGATGTCAATAAGAGAAAGATCAGATCCTGGTTCCTAAAATTCCTTGCTTTAAGTTAATGTCAAACATATTGCCAAAGCATCTTACACAATTTCAATTATGCACTAAAAGAATCTGCATTGTTAAGTTAAAGTTTAATTATATTATCATTTACTCTGAGGAATGCTTGTGGTTTAATCGCTGTTTATGTTTATTATCCTTTGGTTTACATTTTTTCCCAGATTAATTGATCACAAGATACACTGCATCAAGATTTCACATTAAGGCAAAATACTAGTTTAACATTATGTGGTAACTCTAAAAACCAAACAATTGTCAACCTCGTGCCACTGAAATAATTCTGTTCCAAATTCATATCCCTGGAAACAATAACATGTCCTCATGGTGAGGTGGCCTGTCAAATCACTAAACAAGGGCTGGGGTCAGCTCCTCTGCTGGTGCAACACTAATGACTCCATGCAGCTGTGCCAACAGGGATTTTGGCCCTCCAAAAAACTGCTCACAGGATGTTCATTGTTCAATCGTATGGAACACACACATGCTGCGGACATGCAATGTCCTTCAAATAATCCACCTCAGAAAAGTGACCTCAGGAGGCTGGATATACACAGAAGGGATGTATAAGGAAACTAAGCTGTATGTTAACCCCATGAATGTGGTCCCAAGTGGCTGCAGGACCCTGCAGTGTAACCAGTACTTTCCATCACAAACCAGCCATGCAATTACAGTCTAACTGCAGAACTAATGCTAATCTCACAGCAGTTCTATTGTGCTCTGAGTCCCGATGATGTTGTCAGATACCAGGTACCTTCCCAGACTATCCAAAGGTCAGCCCTGACCTATAAATGTTGGAGCACGGAAGGCACTTGCACATGCTGGCATTCATGCATAAAGAAGGGGTAATCAGCAGGAATTGGATCATGGGATAGGAGAGTCCTGCGTTATCAGACCAATGTTTGGTTTATACAAATTTATAAATAATGTTAGTATCAATAGTGTAATTGTAGTAACTGTAGAAAAAGAATTGAAAGTATCATGTAAAAATCTGTGTAGTCACAACACTTCACAATTTCCAAATGGTGAGCAAGTATTATAAAACAGAGAAAGAGAATGAAGCCATTTCTTTCACTCCATCCTACCTAGCTTATTTGTCCACATTTGATTTCAAATTACCACACAGGTAGGACAAAATCTCCTAAAGATTCATTCAGACTATGTGAACATCAGATTTCTCTTGAAGAAAATGAGTGTCATCCAGTGCACTCTCAAGCAGAGAAGAAAAATTCTATGCAGAAAGGGAAGATGTATTATCATAAAATAATACACATACTGTACGGTACTGGAATATAATACATAATATAACAAAGATATATATTCATTAATATGCAGGAACACAAAAGTACACATATGAATCTCTTCTTCTGTACTTTACCCTGTCCCATACCAACAAAAACATACATGAAGTTTTCCTGAGCTTTAATACAGAGTGTGCATTTGTGAGGACTGCAGATTCTAGTCGTATTAGAAGTAATAATAATGTCAGAGTTTGTCGACATTCCTCAGATAAGTTACATGCTCAAACAATGTACAGAGGGCTGTCATGTCTGCTACTACCTTACCAAAATCCACGTGGCTTCCTCAAATCGATATAGTTCATATTTCCTTTTTTTAATTAAATGACAGATGTGCCCAGTATAAACCAGGAATGTGTGTGGAGACTGTTAAACCACTCATAAATGCAGACATTTCTGTAGTCACTGAATCACTTGCAAATAAATTTTGATTTCATTCTAATGCATTCTGCATACTGAAGGATCCAGCGAATATTTTCTGTGACAAACTCTCAGCTGATGGGTGCTACTCAAAATTCACTGAGCACAGCTCATAACTCAGTGTGTAGCCCTCACTTTGATTGGATGAGAAGGAAGACTTTGTCAACAAGAAAATAAGGAAAAATTATTAATTCATTTCCCATATGAATTTTAAGGCATTCAGAAACATTCATACTAAAATTCATGAGACTTTGGGGATTTATTCATACCAGGAAATTTGTTTCAACTCATTTTCATAGAGACAGACAGAGTGAATCACAGACCAGTGACCAGCTCAATTCTTTCATGACTTTTAGTAAAACATTTTTTCCTCTATTTTTTTGATTATTTTCTGTATTTGATGAGACCCAAATATATATATATATATGTGTGTGTGTGTGTGTGTATATATATATATGTGTGTGTATACACACACACACACACACATATATATGTATATATACATGAGAAATACATTTCTATGTAAATAAACAGG
Organism: Pomatostomus ruficeps; assembly: GCA_013400735.1. NCBI lineage: Eukaryota > Metazoa > Chordata > Aves > Passeriformes > Timaliidae > Pomatostomus > Pomatostomus ruficeps. The sequence goes on along the minus strand of VYZT01038370.1, from coordinate 80,091 downwards.
ACCAGGAAAAATCACGTCAGGGGCAGGAAACACCATAATGGTCAAGTCCTTGGAAATTTGTAATGGAGGGGATTGCAGTCTTTTCAGGTACTCCTAAATGGAAAGTTGAACTTGCAGGAGAAGGAATCAGACCAAACTTTAGCCATCCAAAATGTAGGCACCAGTCAGGCTGGTCAACTGGATGGCCCTTTGTACTCAAACAGAGATGGCCCTTCCACAATGCTAGTCAGCCCAGCAGTCCCAGAAAGGGACAAAACACTCTCTGGACTATTTATCTCCATCGGTGGGGAGATGGGACTTGGGAGGCTACTTAGGCAAATAGCTTAGTGAGAAACATAAGTTTTATGTAGATCAGCATAAGTCAGATGAATCTCACCCTTTTGTCTGAACTTGGGAAAATAACCAAGTAAAGTAAGGAAGTCATAAGAGATTCAAACGGGTTTTTTATTACACTCTACAAAGCTTCATATAAATGCTGGCTAAGGCATTTCTGTATATAGAATAATAACATGAACTGACATTGCTGGCTGCATTTTTTTTCTCCTTTCATTCTTCAGAGGCTGAACATGGAAAACAAGTCACTGGGAGGGAGGGAAGCGTGAAAAATGTGTCTCTGTCTGCAACTGCAACCTTTCGCTTATTAATTCTCAAAGGACTTAAAGCAGAATCTCAAGGAAGTTTAAAATCTGACAAAGCTTAAAAAAAAAGGCAAGTCTTAAAACTTTTAAGGTAATAAATCATAGTCTTAAGATTGGCCATTTTTTAGAATGTCAGTTAAGATGAAAGAGCCTGAGAAGGAATAAAATACTTGGTCTTTTATAATTATTCTTTTTCCAAGTCATTATTCCTGTGTTTCTCTTTATTTTGCCTACAGAAGATCCATTTCTCTCTATGTAACTTACAGTTAATTTGCAGGGGGTTAAATCTTTCCACGGCTTTTTGCATGGAATATAGAATAATTTTGCAATGGATTGTTATGAAATAATATCCTAATGTACCACACTGAAAAACTATCTCAGCTTTATCTCCTATTAGACAGGAGAAAGGTGCATCAGATCACACATCTATTACTCAAATCAGAGTATCATTCTACCACATACAACTCTGTAATTGTAGAAAAGACCACTAAGGTTGCAAAGTACAGAATAGAGATGCTAAAAAGTCTCAAAATCAAAGATGTCACTGGGACTTCTTTATCCATCAGATCCAAAGAGCAATTTAATATTCCCATGCTGTGCACAGAACTACCCGGATGCAGGTAACAGAAAAGCAAGACATAGCGATGTTTCCTCTGCAGCTTATGCAATCGAGTCGAGAGTACACATACTTTTTTTTTTTTGTGCACTTGGGATCTAAAATTCAGAGTTTACTCTGGACAGTAGGGACCTACCTGTGCATTGCCGGGGAGGAACCCTCATCACCACAACTTGTGCTGGAAACACAAGGTGAAGCACTTGACCAGGAGGAAATACAAGCTTAATTAGCTCTGAAACAGCATTTGGACTGCTGACCAGGAGACTCTGCTGGCCTCTGGGAGGGTCAGCTGGGGCTGGAAGAGCAAAATCATACTCTTGTCTTAGAAAAGCCCACTGCACTGCTGAGCATGGAATTACTATGCCACCAAAGAGGCAAGAAATGAGAAGCTGCTTTGGGCAGGCTGGGCAGACGCCTCTCCAGGGAGTTAGGTGACATTTAGGGACCCTCTCCACTCACAGATCTGGGTCATGGTGTGAGAAACCAGACAGTTCACACATGGAGAGGCAGCTGGCCTGTCCAACCTGCTGTCCTGCCTCCAGCAGTAAGGCAGCAGCTGATGCCTGAGGAGGATTTGGAGAAGAGGGCAAGCCATACAGCTGTGCTTTTCCTGTTCCTGCCCCATCTTGGGTTGAAATTGCTGCCGTCTTTGTGTCTGATAGCCCTTGATGGCTTTTCCTTCTGTGGCCTCCCCCTCTAACACCATGAGCAAAGCCAATCTCCTGCAGTGACAGGGATATTTGTGCCCCTAAAGGGACCTGCAGGTCCAGAGTGAGGGGCCAGCCAGCAGCAGTGTGGGACAGGCTTCCTGAGTGGCTCCCAGCAACCAGGTGCCTCGGCTCCACTCCAGCCTGACAGAGGTGCTGAGAATAGCTAGACTCAGTCTGGCCTCAGGAGTTTAATGTTCCTTTCATTGCTGAAGCAATAGCATAAAACATCTGAACAACAGTTTCAGAATGTAATCTAACACATTGTTTTGTTTGCATCTTTTTAAAATAAAATTACTAGGGTATAAAGGCATTCTGTGAATCATGCTGGCTTTCATGTGCACTGGAATACAATATTTGAATAAGAAAATTCAGAATAATAGTCTGCAGCATCAGATACCATGTTCACACACTTAATAAAATGTTATCTTATGATCTGAGAGAGGACGTTTCCAGAGCAGACAATCCTTAATTTGTTTGGTTCTTTTATTAATCTCCTTAACTCAGAGCTATGACATGGATGCTACAGATAAAGCAGAGATGTTCCTTCAGCATGCTTTAGACAGGTGGCTGCTGAGGAGAAGACCCTGTCCTCAGCAGCCACCTTCACACGACACCAGAACCTGACTTGGTCCCTCTCATCACCCCTCTAGGAACTCAAAGCAGATGGTGCAGCTACCCCAGGGAAAGCTGAATTTTTCAAAAGACTTCAGCTCCCACAAAAGCTGAGAGCATTTAAAGTTTCATCACCTCATTTAGCTGGCTACATGGGAACTGGTGGGTGCTGAACTCTTTGGAAACACCTGTCCTGTGAAACGAGCCTCCAAGCATTTTACATCACAGCTGACAGTGTCGGTGTCGACTTCTACGTGTTGAGTAAGTAAGGTCCTGACATAATACACTATAATGACTCCCTGTGCAGCCCTTTGAGGCTTTTATGTAAAGACATACTTAGACGTCTTAATAGCTTAGAGTTGTTACTTTTACTACTCATAGCTGGCTTACACATGTGGGCTTATATATCGATTCACGTCAGTGTAGCTGCTAGGTGAACATATTCACGTAAGCCTTGGAATTTTTCTTGGAAAATTCACCAAAGCTTTCACCCCTCCAAGTGAAATAAATTATGTCCATTTGATGGAGTGCTTTCTCTGGTATTCAAAAAAGGCTGTTGCTACCAGAGTTATTCAATTATCTGCCAAAAACACAGTTGCAAATATATGCCTGTGTGTACCCACTAAAGGTAAGAGTTTTGCAGTCTGGTAAACTAAGAACAAGTCTGCATTTCAGTCTCAGGTTCTTTACTTAATCATTCTTTGTTTTCAGCTTTGTAGAGGTTTCTTCATCTAACTGTTGAATTCATGAAAAAAAGGAGTTTATGTCTGGAGCTGTATGGTAACGAGAACCTTTAAATTGCATGTACATTTTAGACAACACGTACCTTACAAACACGCTCCATGTGGCTGTGTTTAACAATCTAAAGTTTATCACAATGAATGAACATTTAAAAGTAATCACATAAAGGACAGGGTAAACCTCTGGACTAATCACTACAACTTTTGGGTGGTCCGGGATATTCTTGTAAAATTTTATACTAAGAAAATTTAATACTATGTAGAAAAATAATTTTTGCAGGATATTTCACCTCTGCATTCCTGTGTGTGCCTTTCTCCCTAGCAGAGCCAACAAGGCCTCAGGCACTAACAGGGGTTCAGCTCCTGGGAAAGGAACTGCTGTGCAGACCCTTCATGGCTGTAGGACTGACTGTGCAAGCATGTGTTTGGTGGCAGATGATGGATTTTTCCATTGGTACTTGCTAGACTGACAAACCAGACCAGCTCCTCTTCTTTCAAATGGATTCCTGATGCTTCTGAGGCTTTGAGAAAGCCTGTATATTAATATGTTTGGCTTCATTTTTGGCAAAGCAGACTCTCTGAACTCAACTCAGGATGAATGCTTTTTTCTCGTCTTACCCTCTAGCAATATGTAAATAGGTGAAATCACCTCTTACATTTGAAAAATAATTAAAAACATAGAATACTATCAAGCTAAACCTACTTTTTCAGATCTGGTACTTATTTCTTTCTCTGTTTATAAAAACTAGGTCACAGTGTGTGTTCATTTCAAAGAAAAAAATTTAAATACACTTTTCAAGCACAAATTAATGCTTCCCAGTTACGCCTTCCTGTGGTGTTAAAAAAAAGTTTTTTAAAACAACAAATTTAGCATAGCAGAAATGAAAACATTTCTATTAAAAGAGAAAGGCTATCATAATTTGCTGACTGAAGCTGTAAAGTTATAAGTTCTCGTAAGGTTAAAAACAAAGTGATAAGGCTAGCAGCATCTCTCAAAGGATAGATTTATTGGTTATGATCATAATTATTACATCATTCACAGACAGGACTGTTTCTGCTACAAACATGGACCTATAAAAGCAATAATGAGTAAAAAACTGTCCAGTGAACACAGAATGAATTAGTGGGAAAAAAATGCTTTTCCATAGAAGGATTTGTTAATTGTCCTTGTTATAGATGTCTGCCTATATATAGATTTCTACTCAAGCAAGAGAATAATCCAGAATTGAAATTTGCTTGCCACTAATATTAAATCTTCCAAGACCTTCTTCAGCTTTATTCGCAAGAGAGGAAAGGAGAAGAAGACAAGCTCTTTGGTTCTCTGGTGTGCTGCCCAGGTGTCACGAGCTGCACTTACAGTTCAGCACTCCAGCATTCCCTCACACCAGCACAACAGCACTGGGATGGCAGAAAACACAATTTTTTGGAGATTATTATTAATATTCCAGTGATCATAGAATCACAGAATAAACGAACAGTTTGGGTTCGAATGGACCTTAAAGATCATCTAGTTCCTAACTCCCTGCCAGGGACAGGGACACCTTTCACTAGATTGGCTTGCTTGAAGCCCCATCCAACCTGGTCTTGAACATTTCCAGGGATAGGCATCCACAACTTCTCTGGACAGCCTGTTCCAGTGCCTCACTACCTTCTGAGTAAACAATTTTTTCCTATATTTAATCTAAACCTTCCCTCTTTCAGCTTAAAGCTGTTCCCTCTTGCCCTCTCACTGCACAGCCTTGTAATGTGTCAGATCAGAGAAAAGAGCTCAGTAGAGATCAATGAGAAGAACTGTTTCCCTTATAACGCTTGCTACAGCTGTGGTTTCCCTCAGGGCCCAAGAAAGGGGAGCTGTGCTGATAGCTACCAGCAGAAGTTCTTGTCACCTTCAGGAAAACATGAGTTTATTCCCAATTCAGCTGAGCCCTCTTGGCTGGATGCAAACAACAGGGTGAGAGGCAGCGACAGAACAAAGCACCCACACACCTCTGCTTGCTGCCGTCTGTGGCTAGATCTGCACCAGCTCTCAGTTAACATCTGAAGGAAGGAGTGACTGAAACAAGACATCAGCTCTGGCAAGCCTGCTGGTGGTCCTGCCAGAGGGAGTCTTCACCCAGGTGTGGGTCCGATGCAAAACAGTCATGTGAGGGTAAAGGCTGCAGGGAAACTGGAGGGAAATTTGGCCAAGAGACCAAGACAGAAATTTGCACTGCTGATGCCCGTATTGAAATGACTGCATGGATAAAAAGCTTGCACTTACAAATAAGCACATTAAAGCTTTTTTCCTCTCTCTCTAGCTTCAGTCCGTTTATCTTTTATTTGTCATGGTTTGACCCCAGATGGCAACTCAGTTCAACACATCCACTTTCTCAGCCCTCCTGCACCCCAGGTGGAATAGGGAAGAAAATCATAGGAGGAGAAATAAAACACAATGGTTGAGATAGGAGCAATTTAGTAATTGAAACAAAGTAAAATAAAATAACACTAATAATGGCAATAGTAACAATAATTGTAATAAAAGGGGGAGAGAGAGCTAAACCCCAAGAAAAAAAGGTGATGCTCAATCCAATTACTCACCGCCCACTCACTGAGGCCTGGCATGTCACCGAGTAGCGATTGGCCCCTTCCAGCCTGCTCTGCCCAGTTTATAAAGTGGACGTGCCATTCCATGGCATGGAATATCCCTTTGGCCAGTTTGGGTCAGCTGTCCTGGCCATGCTACCCTCCAGCTTCTTATGCAGTTTCTTCCTAGCAGAGAATGGGAAACTCAAAAGTCCTTGACTCAGGGTAAGCACTACTTAGCAACAACCTAAACACCACTGTGTTATCAACATTATTCTCACATTGAATCCAAAACAAAGCATTGTACCAGCTACTAAGAAGAAAATTAATTCCATCTTAGCTGAAACCAGAACGTTGTGAACAAAAGAAAAGAAAAAACGTTTCAACTCAATATTAAAACTCTCTTCATTGCTCTGGCTGAGGAAGGTACTAAAAGAGGATAGATGCTGAGAAAAACTGTGCCAGGCAACATCACTGGCAGCACAGATGTAATCAGTGAGGTTTTGACATGGGAGTTCATTTTGAGACAGCTCTCTAGCATTGTCATTTTCCAGCTCACATTCAACATGTAGCAGGACTAACAACTCATCCTCTAATCCACTGGCTGCAGAGGCTACCTCTGCATTTATGTCCACAGGCAACCGCATATTAATATAAGTACAAACAAAGCTGGTGTTCCTTGCCCCTATTGTTTAGAGCTGGCAGCAGAAATAAAGCAATAAAACTGTTAATAAACATTTTTAAATACCTTCTCAGACACAACTAAACCAGACCTAAGCTCAGTATTTTTTGGAAAGAGGAAAGAAACAGACCCTTCATTTCTGTGCCTCAGCTACAAATGAGCACAGCCCTTGTTAGTAAACCTGGCAGGTTCGACCTTCAAGTTACAATAGCATGATGTGCAGAAAGCCGTTTCCATTCATCCTTAGCAATACCTAATTGTGTGTCTTCCTTCCGCTTGTTCCAGAGTAGACACAAAGAATGTTAACACAAAAATGCAAAATGCCTGGGATATTGATGGAGAGGTGAAAACCCAGAAGACTTTTTCCCTCAGCCTGCAAGATTTTTTTTTCAGGAAAGTAAATTCTCTCAGGATTGACATAATTTAGGACCTATTCCAGCTGTAATTGCAGATTAAAGTGTTTTCATCAAATAGGGAGTGAACTGGATCAGACTTCACTTAAGATGAGCTACAGATATTTATTTGGGCTTTGCCTCTCCTCTGCAATAGAATCATCCCTAATAATCACTTTCTAGAGGACCCAAGCCCCACTGATCAAGGGACTGTACACACATAAAAAACTGTCTAAGGGAGTTTAGTCTATCTAATGTACAGACAATCAGAGAATCAGCTGAATGCCAGCTGTATTTATTAGCTGGTTTTTTTCTATCTCAAATATACACAATATGTGGAACTTGAGATCGGCTGAATATTGGTTGAAAATTGACCTAATAAATAAAATGGTTAAAATATATTACAAATACATTCATTCACTGATTTTGTCCACTGGTTATTTAAAATAATAGCGTATGATTAAAAATTGTTTTGGCTAAACTGAAATATCAGTTGTCTCAACCATTAAAATGTCCTGGCTGTGCTCCTAGGTGATGACAGTACTATATTTAGTCACTGAGTACCACCAGCTGTCTTGCTAACAGAAGTCTGGCATTTTCCTTAATTGAGAGATGTAGTATGTGTGAAATGATACCACTCACACTCACTCATGATAATACTAGCATGACCTAGTTGAAATCTTTTGATTTTTTTGCTTCTTTGTTCAGAAGAATAACAGTTGGTTCAGTAAAATGTTAAAAAGTGAAACCTATCCAAGGGGTTTATAAGGAATTCTCTGCAGATTATGATCTAGAAACCTCATTTTTCTGAGTCCCCTGGCAGAGAAGGACAGGTGAGGGGGATGAAATGGAAAATTTAGCCTTCAACATTTGACAATTACCTTCCCACTCACTCATATCTTGCAAGTCTGGGTGAGGTTTTCTTAGTTTTTTTCCCCTGGCTGGACACTGAGCAAGAGATAGCTCAGAGTGTTACATTCTGATGGACGTTTCTGTCAGCCTTCTACTTCCAAAGCAGTGGTGTAAGTGGAGGTGGATGATGGCTTTTGTTGCTGAATAGTTAGTCTGTCCCAAAAATTTATTGGTTTTTATTTGTATTTATTCTAATTTGAATTCCGAGAGCATAAATTTCAGAGATGAGTCAGTGGTCCCTTTCCCCACTCTCACTCTGACCTGTATTACCCAGTAGGTAGGACAAACACCAGGTCAGAAATGTAACTACGTGCACCACTTCCCAGGAGAGCTCCTTGGCACTGAGGGTTAGGTGGTGAGTAATGTGGGTCATTTATTCTCTCTTGTTGAAATGCTTCCACTCATAAATAAACATTCACTGAAGCAGCAAGCAAAAATCTGAAGGTCCCCTTGTCAAAGGACCTAATCATCAACTTGGAGAGATGTATATTATTTTTTATCCAGTAAGTATTGAAGTTTTCACTGTTAAGTGGTTCAGGCATAACAGAAGAGCCATGAGACCCCTGCCTCAGCACACACTGCCGCTTGCACTGTGGAACTTTCTGAGTGGGTCAGTCTGGGGTTAAAATTCCTGCTGTTGACCAGACAAAAAGGGAATCAGACCCCAGGTTTCCCACATATGATGTGAATGTCCAGCCTGGACTGGGATCTAGGGCATGGGAGGGAGAAACAGCTTTAATACCAGCTTCTCTGGATTACCTCATTCCTCTTGTGAATCTGGCCCTTGGGTTATTTTTACGAAGTCCCAAAGTGAAACCAAATGATTCAAGGTGAATTAAATATTGCAAGCAGTCCAGAACTGCTTTTTTTGATTCAGTGAAAATGTTGAAAAGCCTTGTCTGGGGGAGCAGTCAACTACAACAGTCAAAAAGGATGGAAGAATGGTTGTTGAGCAGGGAACATCCTCTTTCATTGTGCCTGCTCCTGAAGGGCCAGCTGGCGCTGGCGTGTGCAGCCAACCATCCTTACTGAGAGTGTGATGGCTTGTGAATGGGCAAAATAAATATTTAATTGTATTTACAGGCACTGCAGGCAGGTGAGTAAGCCGAACCTGCACCTGAAATTCAGAGACATTAATTCGGTTTCCAGCTGGGCTGCGGAATTTCTGTGCCACCTCAGGTGAGTCGTTTACTCCCTGAATGTGCAAATACAAATTCTTGTAGGTCTGTAGGTTTCTCTGCTTCAGTGGACTGGTAACACCAGCTAGAGATCTTGGCACTGACACCTCATGGCCCTTGGTGAATTATGCTTTCCTAGATCTTGAGACCTGAGACTAATGATAAAGTCACCAATGGGTCTAATGTGTGCCTATTGTGATGGGCTCATAAAGGCCTAAAAAACCAGAATGAGTAAAACAAATAACATGGGAACAGGTTAACCAGCAATTTATTGTATGCTACACAGCAATTTGCTGTGTACTATATCACAGTGCAATCATGGGCTTTTGAACCTTTAAACACAGGATGTTTTCCTGTTCTCACACACTTGATGCTTCCTTCAAATGAGAAATGTCTGGTGCGTATGGCAGATCAACCGTTCACATATTCATTGCCCTGTGAAGTCACATTTTTCAGGAATGAAGCTGTGACTTTTTCTTTAGAGGTGATTAAGAAGACAGCTGAACCCATGCAGCTTAGCAAAACAATGTAGCTGGTCAGAATTTCTTGCTAGATATTAACTCTGAAATGAACTTGAAAATTGAGATTTTAATTAAAAATCAGTGTTCTTACCTGACATCACTGGAGGGTCACTGAGCAACACAAGAATGCAAATAGTTCTGGCCTGCTTCAGCAGTGGTTAACAAGCCAAAGGAGAGTATAAGGTTTCACAGAAAGCCCAAAGAGCTGAACAGGAAATGTACAGTGTTTCCCAGCCTGTCAATAAGTAAAGATCATCAGATTTGTTTTTCTGCTTTTCCATTCCACACTTTTATCTGCCTGGGGAAAAATCTGGAAGGGATGAGCAGGCTCTCAGTCAGTGTTTAAGTACCTCGCTTTTCATAAAATCATGAAACAGAAGTGTTTTGTTTTTCATTGCAATTCACAGCTTCTGCACAATAAATGCCTTCAGATTCCTGCAGAGAGCTAAATAAGGTGTGCAGGCTGCAGCAGGTAAACAAGGTATATCATAATGAACTGCCAAGTAATAACATGAGGGAGCTTTTTAACACGGCTTTACTTTCATTACTTGTGCTATACTCTATGAGTGCTCCTACGACCTCTAAGTCCTGAAAAAACAGTGTTTGTCCCTGTAATTCCTGATGTAACATGACTAGGAGGCACAAACCTGACCCTAATTCAGCATGACTGAGTCACGTGCCTTTACAAAAAGACTAGGTTAATTTTTTTCTTTTCTTTTCTTTTTAAGGCACAAGACAAAAAGTTGAGGATCTACATTTAATTAAAAAATATATTTGGTTTCAGGAATATGCCCAGCAGAGTGGCTCTTAGTAACCAGCACTGCCTCTTCTAAGAGTAGCTGGTCAGAGTAGAGGTGCCCAGTTCTGCCTGCTATTTAAATATGATCTGAGAAATACGTTATTTCCAGAATATTTTAGCATCTCAAAATAAAATGTGACAAGCTGGTGCAAGCAAACAGGTCTTGGAAGCAAAAGAGGTCAGGGAAAAAGGAAGGTCAAATGACAGGACAGTTTGGCTTACTACAACTTGGGCACACACTCTTTTAAGAAGAGAAACAAGAGATCCTGACAGTATCAGCAGGCACCTCTCATCAGTCAGTGCTTTGGCATGGATATTGTGGTAGTAAGGGGTCTTGAAAATCTGCCTGAAGGACAAGTCAGTCCCATTATCATGGAATGGTTGGGGCTGGAAGGGATCTCTGGGGGTCATCTGATCCAACCCCCCATGCACAGGCAGGGACACCTAGAGCAGGTTGCCCAGGACCATATCCAGATAGCTTTTGAATATGTCCAAGGATGGAGACTCCACAACCTCCCTGGGCAACCTGTGCCAGTCCTCAGTCACCCTCACAGTGAAAAAGTGTTTTCTGATGCTCAAAGGAAACTTCCCGTGTTTCAGTTTGTGCCCATTGCCTCTGGTCCTGTCACCAGGCAACCAGGAATAAGTAGGATGTTCTCTAGGAAATGGTTTTCACTTTAGATTGCAAGACTCCAGGTTTCTCTGCTCACAAAGCATGAGATGGATGACTTAATAAAATTCTTACCAGATTATTCACAAAACACAGCATTGAAGAAACAACAGGTCAGCTGCAGACACTAAATTGAAGACCTTTCTTGAAAAGCATACAAAAATTTGGAGATTCTATATCCAGTCAGTATATCACTTCACATTAAGCCAGGGGCTGCATGTTCCATTTGAAATTGCTTTGCTTCTTAGGATTTCCATCAGAGTTGCTAATAATGCCACAGTATCATTTCATATGCTTCAACATAATTGTTCTCCTTTTTAAATCAGCATCTTATTCTTGCTCCAGAAATCTAGGCTTTCATTCTGAGCATATTAAAATCATTATTGTAAATTAACATTAAAAGAAAATGTCAGGTAGCCAATATAAGTTCTCTGATGTTGTAAACACTGTGAAAACAACAGCTTTGTTATGTGACCTACACTCACTCATCTCAATGCAATATTAATAATGGAATATTAATTACAAGAAAAAGGCTACTTCTTACATCAACATTTTAATCTATTTTAGGAGTCACTATTGTGAAAACATCACCAGCAATAGCAGTGGTTATGGACAGGTGCAACAGGCTGCTTGCTATTGTCATTGACACTATAGATCTTAAGCATTCTTTGCCTAGGCAAAAATTACTTACCAGGAGAGATTCCCCAGGTTCTGCACTAAAGGAATCTGCTGCCTTCTATTCCCAAAGAATCACAACCATGTTACATCTCTCTGTGTCGCTCCACACAGTGGTTCTCCCAAGCCTATTTCCACAGTGCATCCACAGTACAAAATTGGCCAACTGACCAATATCTAATTTAGCATTGATTACATTGTTTCAAGTGATGGTACATAGCTCACTCCTATCCAGCTGCTTTCACCTGGCCCTGGATTATTTGCTGACTTGCAAGGGTCGGTTTATTAATAAACATTTTAAATGGTTGCTAGCAACCAAAGCAGACCTACACAGCAGAACGTCTGTATTGTGTTCTCAACACTGGAGCCAGATGTCCAATACCACATACTAGTGGAGAAAAGTGGAGTTGTGGGTTTTCTTCCCTTATGTAAAGACCTAACTTTAAAAAACCAAATATCTGATGGAATTTGCACGGGAACCTTCTGGAGCTGACTGGCTGTCAGGAATACTGCTTAGGCAATGTAAAGGCTAAGCAGTATTCCTGATATACACAGGGGTATGTCTGCAGCATCTGAACTTTCCTAAAAGGCTTTAAGGATTTGAAAATATTTTAAGACCTGAATACCTTTAAAGACCTCAATCTTAACACTGGAAGCTTCATTTCTGAACAGTGCAATTTATGAGATGATTGTTGTCCAATTCAAAGGGCCACAAACTACAAAAGATAAATTTGGATGCCTTTGGGATGAGGAAAGAAAGGGCTTAGGGAGCTTCAGGGTGAAGCAGCACCTTACCATCTTCTAGTTACTAGAGGTCTTCCAGCTTCAGAAACCCAGCTGTGAAGGGCCTCTGAGTGGGAAATAGGGAAGGAGCAGGAAGAATGGAAGTGAAAGAAAAATTACTGTTTGGCAAGGTCCTCCATCACATCAGGAATTGGACGGCTGAATGTAATGATGTCAGAAATTGCTTTGAGCCTGCATCTTTGCCAAACACAGTGACTGTGCAAAGAGACCAGCCACGTTTCCATGAGGTGTGGACTTACAGGGACTTGGGTAACACGTCTTAATAACCAATGCTGGCATCCCTTGCAGGGAAGCCAAGGCTGGAGGTTCTGTATTAATTTGGGGCTGTTAAGCCCTCCCTAATTAAATGCAGTTTTTACAAGTGGGTTTCTCCCCTTTTCCATATTCTGCCCTGAGGAGAAAACAGGCTAGTCTCAAGCTAGACATTTTTTCTGGCTTTGCTCTTTCTTGACTAAGCTAAGCACAAATGAGTAAGGAAAGCATAATAAATCACATGACAGATTAGTCTTAATAACTGAATAACTGAAGCAGAAATCACAAAAATAAATAAATAAATAAATAAATAAATCTGACAATATAGAAGGATCCATCTATAAAAGTGTATGTCTCATTTGCATTGTTTATTTTTCACTTCCGTATGTAAATTGCACTGGGATGTCTTCAATATTTTCCATGCCTATTTATCTTATGATATTTTCATGGGTCTAGCCTCTTTTTTCCTCTCTGAGACATTTCCAGCACTGTGGTTGGAGAGTGCAGCTGGGATACAGCTGTATACTGTCCAGCTTTGATGAGCTATAAATGTTTTCTCTTGTACTAACATGACATTCCCTACTGCTTTGGTTTCTTGAATGCTGCTGCTTAAAAAGCAGATCTGAAAACCCTGAAACTGCTCTTTTTAGCCAACAGTTGCTCTCCCTTTGTATCAGCAGTTTCTAATTAAACAGGACCATACTAGAAGACCTAAGGATCATTGAAGGTGCACTCAGGGTGTCCAAGAATAGCAATACAATGCAGGTGTTGTTCCCTCAGTTCAAAATGGACTAGTCGGTCCCCTTGCTGATTAGCAATTGTGCTAAATGTCTTATAAAAGCCTGACCCTAACACTGCTAATACCCTTGGTCAGCCAAATAAATTCTTACAAACTTTCACAGTGGAAAAAACTTTCTATTTTATGATTTTATAACCCTGTCATTAGCAATCTTTGAAACGGCATTCCACCCTCAGGTTGCATTCTGTGGTTATGAACTTCATTTGATCACTGCCCCATCAATTTGACTTTAACTGCTACAATTTACAACTGCTCTGGCTTTCCCTCTATTATTGCCGTACCTCTGCAAGTGCAAAAAACTGCTGCCCAGGGGAAGTCTGAAAGAATGCAATGTCTTGTTAAAACCTGAAAGGGCAACAGGGGTGGGGGAACAACCTCCTAGAAGAGAAAAACCAAAGGTTGATAATGAATAATGCTTCATTCTCTGCTGTGAACATGGGTGATCTGGCATGTAGACCACAGCACAGTAGTGAATAATTCACTGAGAGAGACATAGACCTCCTGGTAGACCA
>VYZT01038370.1:26746-65994 GCA_013400735.1 Pomatostomus ruficeps | reverse complement strand
CTCCTGGTAGACCACAGCATTGCTTTGTCTCACAAATATGTTCTCCCACAGAACAGGGCTCGACAGGATGTTTCAGTCTACAAATGTTTAAACAAAGGTGGGTGTGATGGGGTGTGTAAGTGGAGCACTGTGTGTGGAGCAGGCCAGCATGCATGGCTGTTTCTCCATCAGCAGTTGACTGACGATTCCATAGGCCCTGGACACAAGGGTGATGGAGAGAACAATGACTTTGATGGAGGTGAGGCACACAGCTCATGTCCAGTTTCTAACCCACACAATAAACCAATTGCACTCTCAGAGAGGGATGTTTAAGCAGTATTAACTGTCTAAGCTGAAGCAACAGGAGCATGGATATTTTGAGCAGCAGCTGAAATCCAGGCTGATTTCCTGACCTTTCTGCTCATAAAAGGAAAAGCTTCCAAAGGAACCATGGGCGCTGGAATATGGTTCCAGTTTCCATGTGACTTTCTTTCTTTGCTTTTGTGGGTTTCTCTGCCTGAGAGACAAATCTGAGGCCAGGTTGCTTCTGGTTTAGTTTGCAAATGTTCATGCTGCTGAACACTGTTCAATTTCTGCCTCCTTCCATCTCTGAGCCCAAGGATGTGAATGTGGGTCTGGGTCCTGGGGGCTGTGCTGGGAACAGAAGAGTGGTGCAAAAACCCCTAAATCCCTGCTCTGCTCTGGGTTGCCATTGTGTTTGGGAGCAAAGCTAGCTAGCTTTTTTTAACTTGGATATCAAACTGTTTATAGAAACTAACATTTTAACAGTTTTAGCCATTTCTCTAACTTTTCCGTCTTTGTAGTTAGAAATGTTCTGAGGCTAATCTTATGGTATATCTGAAGTTTAAATTGTTTGATGTGATGGGGCTACTGAGTGAGTCATTTCTATATCCGTATCCTCTCATGTTATCTTACTCACTCTAAAAAGACCTTTTGATTTAATTGTGGTCATTTTCTGCATATAAGTTAGTTAATGTCTAGCCTGTGATTTTTCTCTTATCCTGACAAACGGAGATATTCACAGGCTCTATAGTTTGCCAAAGTATCAAACAACTATTCCTACATTCTTCCTCCTGATTATCATCCCATGTGACACAAGCTTCTATAGATCTTTTTTCTAACATACCACGCAGCACCTTATTCTCTCACATGGTGAAGGATATGTCTGGTCTGTCAGCTCATGTGACAGGAGGAGGATGCCCAGATGCTAAAACTTCCATTTGGGACCACATGCTTTGGGCATGGGGCGATGAGGAAGAGGACACAAGTGTCCATGACCTGGTGACTGCTGTACCTGGCTCAGGAAGTCACTGACAGAAGTACTTGAGGTTGCCACCATGCTTGGAAGTGAGCAGGGTACAATCATCTGTGCATGGGCAGGGAATGCAGGGACCAAATGCAGGACTCTCCTGCTGTGCATGGAGCTTCCAAAGAAAGGAAATCATGAGATGTATTTCAGTTCCCTTCCCTCTTGGCACTTTTTCCTCAGCCTCACTGGTACTGATTGGTACTCTGTATGACTCAGTTCCACGCAGCATCACACCACAGAGGAAAAGAGACACTGCTATTGTGATTCTATGTCAAAAAGCTTTCTGACTTTTCTCTTCACAGATCACGGGCTAGGAAGAGTGTGATAACTCATTCTGGAAATCACCATTCCAGTCCATGCAGTTCTGCACATGCTTGCAGAGTTTTTTTACTGGAATGCTCACAGCAACCTGGTTTTTCAGCTAATGAGATAATTATTTCAATTGTTTTCCAAACGTTGTTAATTTTCTCTGTATACTCCAAATCTGTATAAAAATTTAATTTTTATAAATGAAGCCATTTTGGTGTAAGTGGCTGCAGAAAGATTACTATTCCACCTTTTTTATTGTGCTTTTAACTCTCAGATCAGACTGGTTCTGTTCCTACTTAGCAAAGCCATAAATGCACTGTAGTAGCTGATATTTTTATTGCAGGTTCTCAGAATGATTTAGTCACCATTTTGACTGGTTCAAATGTATTTGAGAAGCTACACCTATATTTACAAGCTTCCAGTGTCATTTTTTATTTTTCCAACCATCAAAGTCATATGGTCTCCTGCAAATTAGCTCATGGAACACCACTTAGTGTCTTTTTCATTATTTCCATCTATTATATATTACTCTCAAGCTGAGAAGAAACTTAAAAGGCACACAACTAAAGAATCTTTGTTTATTATTTGGAAAATTCGGATGTATTTCCTTTGACCAGATTTTACTGACTATGGAGAACTAAACGTTCCTGTTGTTTCCAGTAAATAAGCTTTAAAATACAATTTTCTAACTTGTTGTGGATAAAGCAGAAAACAAAACTATTGGTATCAAATGAGCCCTCACATTTTTCCAATGGATGGATGCCTGGAAACTTCTATGAGGATATTATCTGAGAACAGACTTACTTATTGTTCAGCTTCCAACAGCAGGACTCACAGACAGGATCCTGCCCTTCTTTATCTCCCATTTTGCTGCTTTCTGAAGGGCCTGCTTTGGGTTCCGGATCCCAATGGCATCCAGGGGAGCCCAGAGCACTTTCGGCCTCTCAGAAGTGACTCAAGGCCTTCTGGGGAACGCGTTCATCATTTCCAAGGATGGCTTAGACAATCTGAATGCATCACAGAGGTAAGAGAGCTGCAATCCCATTTCAAGCAGGGATGCTCTGATAGTCACTGCCCAACAGCTCCTGCAGATTTTAATAGGTGTCCCCCTTCATTCAAGAGAGACCATTACCAGCACAGTACAACTCCTGTGGTTACTACACTGCTATTTCAATCTGCTTCTCTGTCAAGGTGTTGCCCCTGCCGTGTGGGCTTTGCTCGCTGTTACCAACATGTTAATGAGACTTTATGAACTGACAGTACAGATCAGGCCCTGCTCCCATGGTGCACACCAAGAAGTGCTTTCCTTCTCCGATTACCCCTCAGAAACAAGACAGACAGAATCTAACCTTTTGCCCTATAAAAATTGCATGTTGTTCTGAAAGTCAAAATGCAAATAATTCATGAATTTTGTAACCATCTCTAAAGGAAGAGGAAAATGGCAAGCAAAATTGGAGTCTGCTATTTTTACCCATGTGTCTAGTTGATTACACGTCATTCTTCTCACACAGAACTAAGTATCTTAAATGCAAATAGCCAGAGGTTGTTGTACGTTTTTTGCCCTTTTCACAGCTGTTCATTACAGAGCTCAACAGCAGCTGACAGCAGGTGAATGTGTGGATGATCGGCCATGTATATATTCTGTTAAGTAGAATGAATAAACCATTAAATGATCTTGTTTCTTGATATGCCTAAATGCAAGCTGCACCTTCAAGCAAAGCAACATTAAATTCTGTATAGTAAATCCCTCTTGTATTTTGCAGCACATCAGTCATGCAAATTTTATGCTATAATCTTTTAAGCAATTATAACCTCCATTTATTTTTAATGATGAGTGTATCCTTTGCTTTTAGTTCTAGACAATTGAAATAAGGATACGTGAACCTGGAGTACAAGACTACTTATATCTGGTTCATTTTGTAAACTGTATTTGGTATTTTATATAACTTGTTTTACCTGGGTAGAAATGAGTGACAATGTATCTTCCCTTTTTGAGAATCAGTATCTTTGAAATTCACTAATATGTTAATTTAGCTATATATCTGTATGCCATGGGTATCATAGGAATTGAGAATGATTGGGAGTGTTATTTTAGAGTGAATGCATATTGCATGTATGTAATATATATGCATGTATACATTATAGACATAAATGGTACATTTTCAGAATAAGGAATTAAAATAATAAAAAATTATAAAATTATTCCCAAATCATCATCTCAAAAAAACAACCACAAAGTTTTAACCACTTTTTGATTTAGGAATCTGATGCTGGATTTGGAAGTATCTCTCTTCAATGAAAGCGTTATATTTTCTATATAAATATTCCTTCAGCTGTAGCTCTGCTCTCCATTTGCTCAAAAAGGGATGTATTTTCCCTTAGCTCTGGAAATTAAGGACTTCCAACACCTCCTATCACACTCCATCCACACAGGCCTGACCCTCCTCCAGCCCAAAAGCTGTTTGACCTGGTCCACGAGAGCATGGGTTTTCGGAAGGTCAAACATATCAGAGCATTCTTCTGTTTGAGGAGGAATTAAGAGGGACAAGTTCAGGACCAGACTGGGCTGGTGACTTCATCTGAGGGGTGGTATCTCTGCACAGCTGTTACTCTACCTCCAAATGTGAGGCTTGGGAAAGAAGTGACCAAAGACCATAAAAATGTTAATCATCCCTGCTCTTGTGCCTTCTTACTTACTATCCCCACCTTGCTTACACGGTAGAGCTTTTGCCTGGATTCCAAAGCTGGGAAGAAGCCTCGCACCTTCAGAGACCAGCACTGCATTACCCACTCTGGGAAATACAGAAGAAGACATTTGTCTTGGATTCCCTGCATCCATAAGACTTGCATGAACAATGTGAAAAACAGGATCAACTGCAAAAGTGAGCAGTTCCAACGGCACTAAAGGTCAGGAGAAGGAGATGGTATTTGATATAATTAGGAGTTTTCACATTCCTTCCTTGTATATAAGCAGAAAGCAATGTGAATTTCTTGTCTTTCCATTCAGTAAAGCTCAGGCAGAGCAAGATTTACTAAAATCAAAACTATAGGGCCTATGATTTACAAGCTTTAGCAAACCTGAGATATTTTATCTTACCAGCCCACAAGAAAGTCAGACTCGAACTCTCCATAGCCCTCCACTGTATTTTCTGTGGAATTAAGTTGCATTGTACAGCTGGCCTAATACTGTTTCTTTGCAGCCAACTGTGGACTAAAGAAGGAGAGAGGTTTAGTTAAGTTTAATCCTTTGTTTTCTGCCAGCTTCTGAAAACATGTTGTGTGCTCTATATTTAGAGTTTTCTTTCTTTAGAAAATTCCTCTGTAACCAGCTTCCAGGGAGCACTTTTTTCCTGTCATACTGCTGCCATTTGGCCACAATTTTGACCTGATGTGCTTTCAGAGACAGCTGTATAATTTCTCATAAGCCCTTGAAATCCATGAAAAAGTGTGGTACAGTTATCTGCAGAATTGTCACAGGTTTAGAGGAGTGGGTAATGCCACTAGCAGAATCAAAGAAGCCTGGCAGCAGAAGCATATAAAATATAGTAATAAGAAGATATGGAGACAAAGACCAAAAATAAAAAGTTACATGTAGGTTACAAAAACATAAACTAGATAAAGATTTATATATTAAAACATACTTTAGTAACGTTTAAAGAAGTTGTATAATAATGAAAAGCAGATACAAGACTGTCTAGCTATGTAAAATACTACAGATTTGTGCACGTAAAACTTTCATAAAAAATGAACATTGAAATAAACCCAGATGAACAGACCAGAAAACAAAAAGGAGCCCTGTCAGCATACCAAGTTGCAGTAAGATTAATATGTGCTGCAAGTGTTGTTCCCAATGTATCTCTCTGCACTCATCCATCATCTCCCTCCATGAAGTCAACATGAGCTTGTGGCCTTTTTGCTGCCTAAGGCAACCTGGTGTATATGTACCTCAGAGTAAATATAGATTATTTGTCCAGTCCCCAAACCAACAGTGGTCACACAATTGTTAGCCAGGAGGACATTTTTCTGTCCCCTTACTGAGAATATCTAGGCTTTCTCCTGTTCTCACATTCACTCCAACTATCCTGTGCTATTAAAAAAAATGGTCTTTCAGAGTCCCACACTAAAATTGGTGTGAAAAGCTGGGCACTTCTAAAGTAAGGAGGTATTTTAGACATTTATTTTAAAAATATGAAAGGCCCCATATTAACCATAGAGGAAGCCAAAGTGTCTAGCTCAAGCTAGACACCCACTTGTGCATGGTTAACATTAAGTAAGTTAATTTGGTGCTTAGAAAGATGCATTCAAAGCCCACTGCACATACAAGTAGCTGCTACAGTCCAGCTGAACCTGTCCATAGCCCAAATATTCATTAGACCAACACCTGAAAACACCACAGGCTCTCCAGAAGTTTCCTCTTGCTCTCTGGCACACACTGGCTGTGCTTTGAAATTACCTTAGCTTAATTTGCTCCCTTCTTTTTAATAAGAACAGTAGCTCATAGTGATACTTTTACAAGCCCTTACATACAGCATTAGCATCAGTTCCCAATTCCCCTGTCTGTATATACAGAGCCCATAGTATGCCCCACATTCACAGCAGAGATGAGGGAGAAATGGGAATTCTCAGAGCCCGGTCCCTGTGTGGTGCCATCTTTTTCCTCCCTCCCCTCTGGTGTCATCTCTGATGTCATTACTAGCACAGTGTGGGGCTAACACATATCTCACAGGAATGTTGTTGGTGTTAATTAATAAATGCTTGTAAAATGCTTGGAAACCTTCAGGCCGAAAAATGTAAAAAAACTTTCTTAGTGTTGTGGTTTTAGTAGAAGGGAGGGGGCCATAAAGATGGCTCCTGTGAGAAGTTTCTGGAGTTCTTCACCATTTCCAGCAGAGCCAATCTCTGATGGCTCTGAAGATGATGGACATGTCACTGGCCATGTTTGGGCCAATTAGNATTGTTCTTATTTTCTGTATCCAGATACTACGTCTCCTGAGGTCTCTGCAATCTGAAAGTAGGTCAAAATTTGGCTCTTAATAAGTTAAATTGGGAACTCTGAAATTTTCCTCCAGACACAATTTTGTACTACTTAAATTAAGAAACATGAGACTCACTTCCCTGTACCCAAATGCTGCTATGCAACAGCTGAGGACAGCAATGAAGAGACTAGAAGATCATAGTATCAACCTACCCCGTGTTAACACACACCCCGGGTTCCATGGACTTGTAGGTTTTTTTGTTTTGGCTCCCCAAAAAAGAGGCATCCATGCAACATAATGTTTAGAGCATGAAATGCTTCCTTTTGGAGGAGCCATGATAAGCCAAGTGGATGCACATGTTTGTTTCCTGCCATCTAACCAGGTAGAACATGGGCTGTTAAAACTCCCTGTATGTACCAACTGGAATGGTGTTAACCCCTCCAAGAAATAAATGGCACTGCGCTTTTCATTTCCATTCTGTAGGAACACACATGGCTGAGACACAGGGTGTTTCCTGAGGTTAATGATAACCTGAGGTTAATGGTTTCTGGCTGAACTTTAGGCCCTTGGCTTCCCCTAACCTGTCATTAATCCCCAGGAAATGCCTGAAACCAAGCATATTATTTAAATCTGGCAGCAATTAATTTATCTCTGGACCTTACAGATGCTCATATTAAATTAAAAAGAGGATGATTTATGGAGAGCACCAATAATGTCCAGATCTAGGCAAAGATAGATGTTATCCTTAATATTTAAAAATCAGGTTTCCTTTTTCACTGAGTCATTGACTATCAGCTGTATTCAAGATTTTTATTTAATTATTCTATCAAACAGGATCTTTTACATAATTATTCCTTTTAAAAAACACTTTATCTTGTGTATTTTGCCAGCTGCATCAAGATTTAATCTCTTTTCCTCCTTGGGAGTGTTTCGTGAACATTGTTCATTGTTGTTTCTGAATCAGAAAATAAATGTATTTTTAGCAACTTAGTTTAAAAAGAAGCAATCAGAACAAATGCAGTGGCATATGTAAGAAACAAGAATTATCCTCTCACTCAGCAGTAGATCTATAAGTCTCAGACAAAATAACAGCTGTGGTTTTATTTCTACGTATTAAGAAGATAGGCCAAAAACACGGTATGAGGTTGTTGGTTTCTACGGGGCCAGAAGATGAAGCTGTACATTGGTTTCTATTCTGTTTATCTCTGGCTTTTAGGCTGAGGCTGCCAACAGTGTGCACACTCTCTATTAAGGCTTCTGAAGCCTTACCAGAGCTCTCAGTGATGTGGTTTGGCAATAGGTACCAGTAAATCACAGGCATAGGCATCTGTGCAGTTTGCTCCGTAATTGCAAACAACAGCCATAAATCCATTGAAACTAATCCATGTACCAACTGAAATAAAATCCTTAGTCTTGCCTCCTTTCTGTCTTTCAGCTTTCACTTTCAAGTCTTATCACAGTATAGTGCCATTAGCTCTAGAGATAAAATGGAGTCTTCCAGACTCCCTAAAATCTGAAATTCTGCTGTAAAAACAGCTTAAGAAAAATGGACCTTTCTGAGTTAAACGTGAACTGCAAATGGACAAAAATCAGAGTTGTGGATTTTTTCCTTCTTTGCAGAGAATTCATCTAGTAATATGTTTCATGAAAAAACAGTTTCAGAAAAACCACTGTGTATTCTTTAATATTTCTGTAAACTGATTAAACCAATTCCCTACAGAAAAATTACTGCCTGTATTGCAATATGAGCTCTACTGATACACAGGATTACTCCGCTCTTAGAGAATAAGAGGAACAATCTCACATGTGTGTATGCAGTCACACATCTGGCTTTGTGCAGCATTAGTACTCCCTTTCCTGAAATCAATCTCTCTTGAATATTTTTTCCTTAACAGCCTCTTCTCACATGTTGGTTCTACTGCATCTCAGCAGTTTCCTGTATCACCCACACATGGAGAAGAAGACGAGGCAGGTGCAGGGGTTGTGTTATTCTGGTAAGGCTCCTCCTCACCACGGAGGGTCTCATCCTCAGCACTGAGCAGCTCCTGTCCCTGGTAACACTGCTGTACACATGTGACCTGTGACCATGAATATTGCTATGAACATTTTTGTGAGACATGGAAGACAGACCTCAGCCTTCTCCACTCACATGTGTGGCTCCTTCATGTTTGAAGAAAATTATCTTTCTCAACATTCAGTACAGAAATTCTTTTTTAACCCACTCCTTTTTACAAACTTAGCTTCATATGGCAGAACTTCAGCATCTCTTTTTGTTACAATATTTTGTCTTCATTTTGAAAATACCACCATACGTGTTCCAGCTACAGGCATTGCCCTGTTTCATAATAACTAATTAAAATATATATACTGCAAAATCATTTTCTAATGGCTAAGAACGGATTACAGAAATATGTCTGTAAAATACTAGTCAGGGAAAGTGAGGGCAATTTCTGTCACAACCTTCCTTGTTCCTGCAGTCATGTACAGTGCCCATTTCTTCCAGCATGGAATAGAGCAGCTATGGAGCTTCTCTGGTACACTGGAGCCTCCTGTTCCAGCTGGTACAAGGGGTTTGGGGCTTCTTCCCTTGGACCAATCAAAGTGCCTTAACCATGACAGAATAACTGAAGTTTCCACAAATTTTAATAAGCTAAGGAAAACATTTCTTGTGTTCCTCTAAACACTTAGGATCCAATCTCTATCCTACATACTTTAGGAAGGATTTGCTATGAACTTTACTAAACTTTGGTATGAAAGACAGAGTGTGTTATCATGCACACTTTGTGGAGATCTTTGTGGCAAAAGTCAGATTCAGTGATGATTACATGTTGCTTTGCAAATAAATACTATTCCAAGGAAAAAGAAGCCAGCTATCAATATACAGCCACATTTCTTAGAGTTTCCTGATTTTCTGCCTTCTGTTATACCTAAGTCCTCTAAATATGAGCTACTGAATCAGCATTTTGTCTGCTCAGATGTAATTAAAGCTGTTCAGAGGACACGGATTCCATTTTGCTCTAAATTTCAAGGTTTCGGAATTTGTTTTCACTATTCAGAGGAATGAAAATAACCCCCTCAAACATTTTTGCAAATGGAAATTGTTATGAAATGTCTGTTTCTGGATATAAAACCTGATCTTTACAGCTCAAGTTCTTTCTCCTCTGGCTGTAAGTGACAAGAGAACCCAAGGCAAAAACTTTCTCAAGAAATGTCAAAACTGATATGTTGATACAACATTTTGGCTTTGATGAAGTGACATATTTCATTTCGCTGAAAATATTCTGACCAGCTCCAGATGGAATTGACTTATTTAAGCTAAGAAAATGGTTCATTGTGAGAGCCTGAATAACCCAATAAAATAATAGAGTAATGCATGGGGGAGTCTAAACAAGCCAATAAAATAACAGAATAAAGCAAGGTTCTTCAAATCAACATCATTGGATCTGAATCCTTGTCTTTATGTCTGAGATAAACTCACAAAATATAAACAAAGTTAAATAGTAGAAAGTATGTGCATGTCCATCCAGTATAGACTCCTGGATAATATTGGCCTTTTCCTTTAGAATCCTGAAGTCATAGGAAAGTAAGGCCTGAATCCAAGTTTCTCCTGTGCTGAAGAACTAATATACATAGAAGACATCTGAGAAAAATTTGTGAAATGTGTTCCTAAAGTTTTTTATTAGAGGAGAGTCTAAAACTTACCCAGATAGTTGTTCCTTTACTATTAGATTATGATGATCATTGTAAACATCTTCCTAGAACGTAACCTAAATTCTCTGGATGAAGCCTCAGATAATTAGCTTAAGCAAAAGTTTAGAGGATAATCAATCCATTTAGAGGATAATTGATAATTGTAGCCATTCCAGATGTATTTCAAATATAGTAAAACTTTGCAAGGTCCCCACTTGTAATTCATTTTTCTTGGGCAAATAAAATATTTCTTGAAGACTTTCCCAACTACCTGTGTTTTCTGCGTTTTTAAACTCTTTTTGAAGAGATAAGCAAATGAATAAATTTTATGCAATGATTTCTGAATAATTTTCATATTAGTCAGTTCAATACATAACCATATATTCTAGTATTTGCGTTATATTTTCTACACCAGCTTCAGCTACTACACCATGTTTAGTAAGGGGCCTCAACCTCCTTTTCAATAAGAGAAAGGCAGTCAAATTGCCCACCAGTTCACCACTCAGACTGTCATAATGATGTCTGGATTTAAGTGGAGCTCTGACCAACAGCATATGTCATGAAAGCCTTGACACAGCCACCAGATGCCGAAAATGCAGGGTGGCTGACTTCTCGTGAACTTCACACTTATCAGGGATTGGAAATCCCTGCCTGAACGAGAGCTTTGAGTCTCGGCCCTGTAATTTCCCAAGCCATCTGACAAAGTGCAGGCACCACATCAATAGCTCCTGCCAAGCCATAGCAGTGATCCAAATGCCATTCCCCTCTCAGTGTGTCAAGAAGATTGGTGTTCTATCAGCCCAAGCTAGAATTAAATCACAGAGATGCTTTCACTGTGAACAGGAAAGAGGGGATAAATAATCATTTGTTTTGTTTGCAAAACCAGGGAAGACCAAGACTTGCCACATTGATTTTCAATGAAAATGTGACTGCCTAAGCAAGGCTCTACAACAGTTGATCAAAGAAGATGACTTTCAAAATTAATTTTGGATGTTTGCCTAATTAATATAATTGTAGTATCTATTTGATCCAGAAATAAGGCAATTTGGGTGGGGTTTGAGCACCAATAGGAAACAAAGCCTGATTCCTAGTCTTGTCTCTTGGGAACAGGCTGCCCAAGCCCACATAGATCAGAAAATCTAATTCATACTTTTTTCTTTTCAAGAAAATTCCTGGGGCCAATGGAAACATATGAGGTTTTACAACAGGTCATTAAATTGTCATGATTTGTCCTTTGATTTAATTAAAATCTTCTTAGTTATTCAGACTTCTGTGCTGCAAGGTGAAATGTAAATGAATAATAAGATGAATGGTTTAATATAACATCTGCAACTCTATACTTCTTCCTACCTGAGAAGTTAAAATTTGATAATGTATTTCTAACTCCACACAATCGTCACTTTTCAGTGTTCAGAGTAACTACTTGTGTTATAAAACTAGAAAATATATTTTATAGTTTCTATATTACAAATTTTTAAAAAATTTGTAATCTCTTTTTCTATCCAATAAATGTTTAAAATTCCATGAAGTTCAAGGGACTGAACAGCATCATACAGACCATTTTGTTGTTTTCCTATTTTGACTAAATAAGCACACAATTGGATTGATATAGCTGATAATTCAATATCTTCCTTTTTTATTCCTTTTTTGAATAGGAAAAGCACTTATTCCCAAGACTATAATCTATTTCTTAATATACCACTAATGATTTATTATAGATGTCTCTCAGGAAGAAGAATGAGCTTTTTCTGCATTCTTCTGATGACTTCAGCAATATAAATAGACATTTTATTTTATTTTCACTGATTCTACCAAGTTCTAAAATCTAAGAAAAACGTGTATTCCTTGATACCACTGGAAACATTCAACACAGATGTTTGCATTCTGCATAATTACATTGTCCATACGTATTCTGTTTTAAAAATCTCTGCTTAGTGTAGATGGCAACCTACTCAATTACTTTCAGAGTATTTTGCTCTTCTAGACATAACATCTGCAATTCAATTAAATGTCTCATCTATTTTCTTCCTGTCATTCCAGGATATAGACCTTGATTCTGTTAATCCGGTGCTGATGTTTGTTGTGGAAAGGACATTTTGAAACTCTTTAAAACAATGCAATACTTAACAAATGAGAAGAAAACAGAGTGTTTTGACTTAGGAAAAGCTACTATGGGATCAGATCAGTGATTGCTTCATAATTACAACTTTTCCCTGGCATGCAATTAGAGAAGATCATTTATGCTGGATTTCTCTGAGGGCACTGAAATATTAGTTTCTGTTCCAGCTTTGAAAAAGAAAAGAATTAACAGTTCTACAGCTTAAAATTCTGTGAACAGTCTCTGTTTTTCACCTGCTTTTTAGATAATTTTGTAGTAATTTCTGCAAAAACGTGATAACTTTCAAACAGGGGGGATTTGCAGAAAGAGAACTCACATGGTTTACTGTGGAATAGCTCAATACTAGACAATCTGCAAAAATAGCAAACATTTTTACAAATAGGGTAAGAAATGCCTGCTTGTCCCAGATAAATGCATTTGCAGGCTATTCTGCATTGCACTTTTTGTAAGACCTTGTCATTATGGTATCTGAGCACATCTAGGCATTATTGGGTAAAAGCATTAATAATGTTGCATTTTCTTCCATTCTCTGCCATTTCTTCCTTGTAAGGACAGTGGAGGACATTTATCTTTTTAGGTCTAATCACTTAATGTTTGTCCAGTGCTTGTATGAGCCCAGTTACTTTGGAAAGTCAATCTACTGTCTCCAAGGAGGTCCTTCTGCTCCAGGAGGTCATATGGAGGTGTGTGGCTGCCACTCACCAGTCCTCTGGGACATCCCTGGGGGTGTCACCCCGTGGCTGATGGCAAGTGCAGGGGAGGGTGAGAGCCTCTCCTGTGGGAGGTTTCCCAGGGCTTCTCTGGTCACCAGCTCTGTGCTGCTGCTTCCTGCCATCCCTGGGGACCTTCAACCACTTCCTTTTTGGAGGTATTTCTAAGCTGACTCTAAACACTAGGCTTTGCCTTATATCAAGAAGACTAAATTTTGGAACTCACTATCTATGTATCTGCCCAGACCAAGACTTCCTCACCAAGCTAAACTTGGACATGGAGTGGTTTAGAAGAGATCTGCACCCCAAAATTGTGTCTTTTGTTTGGAGTATGTGCTCCTTTCCCAGCCTCATCTATTTCCTTCTCCTCATTTACATCATGCTTTTAGCTTGCTGGACCAATGCACTTCATGCTCAATCGACAGAAGACAAATTACTCAACCAAACAGCACACAGAGGAGACAGCTTATGACAATAGTATCAAGTGTTGATACTCAGGGATTATTACTTTATAAGAGAAGCTAGAAGCTAGAACAAATTGTTTTTTGTGAAAGGAAGTCTGCTTTCTCAAATGCATGAAGTTTATGTAATAGCGAGAAAATGGCCAGTTCAGCAGATTTTATGCACATAAATATTATATGTAATATTTTATGTATAAATGTTCCAAGTTTACTCCAGTGTAAAGCTTTTCTTTAAAGAGTAATTCTCACCCCATAATTCACTTTTATTATTTTCTTAGGGCTTTAAGTGTAAAAGCTCAATCTGGTTTTGTTTTATCCTTCCTTAAAAAAAAAAAAGGGACAGAACAAGTTAATTTTTACATTGAATCTGCCAAAGACATGTTGTCAGATATGAAGCTAAACATGCCACTTTTGCAAACACATGCATACACACGTGCACATCCAGATACACAATGACATTTTAAGACTTAATGAAAATAGAAATAGTTTCATGTGGAAAAAGGGAGGCCCTGACCAGAGCCGTTGACTGCAGCAGGCTGTGCTCATTCTTGGGCTCTTCTCCAAACCTCCCTCCAGCCCTCCTGTTTCACATCTAGTGTAAAGATATTTCTCTCCCCCAGACAGTTTCTCACAAATCTGAAACTTGGGCTTTCTGCCAGATGCTGGATCTGAGGCTGAGTCCTTGCTTTACTGTGACCCCTTCCATGTTCTGTCCCTTCCCTTTGGTCTCAGAGAGCTGCAGTAGACAGCAACAGTCAGGTTCTTTGTTTGTCCTCTCTCTTCTGCCCTGTATGCACAGAGGAGAGCACTGACTCCTGCTCAGCCACGGGCACACATTCTCAGGTGTTTTAATATGACCTCAAAGGGAGGATTTGATGAAGATAACCGAGGAAACCACATGTGTTTGGGCTGGAGTGTTATCAGTTTTGAACTACCATGGCTTCATCAGAGGAAAGTCCTGCTTATCAAACCTGATTTCCTTTTATGACAAGGTAACACACCTAATTGATCAAGAGAAACCAGTTGATGTAATGTTTTTGGATTTCAGTAGAGTTTTTGATAGTGTGTCTCACAGGATCCTTCTGAACAAAATGGCTGGCACATGGCTGAATAAACACATCATGTAATGGGTGAACAACTGGCTCACAGGTCAGGCACAGAGTTAAGAGAGACCTCGACAAATGAGAGGGCTGGGCAATATGCAACATATGAAGTTCAACAAGGAAAAGTGTCAGATTTGCACTTGGGATGAGGCACCTTGGATGTATGGACAGACTGAGGAATGTGAGGCTGAAAAATAATGCCATGGAAAGGGACCTGGGGATCCTGGTCATGGAAAAGTTGAATATGTGTCAGCAGTGCCCTGGGTCCCCAGCGAAACAGTCACAGCACCAAGTCTGACAGAGTCCAAGAAGCATTGGGACAACACTCTCAGGCACATGGTGTGATTCTTGGGAGTGGTGTTGTGAAGGGCCAGGAGTTGGATTTGATGATCCTTGTGGGTCCCTTCCAACTCAGCTTATTCTGTGATTCATCAAAGTCAAGGATGCCGCTGCAGGGGTGTCTGCTTTTTCAATCTCCTTCTTTCTTTGACAGCTGCTCAACTTTCAGACATATCATGTAACCACACTCCTTTTGCCCCACAATATTCTATTTTAGACAGAAATTATGTCCAGTACATTCTAGGATCTAAATTACAACTGCCAGAATTACAAAACCAAAGCCATGCGTGGCTTGCATTACCAGAACCAACTCCCTTAGGATCTGAAGTCCTAATACATTTTCTCCCCATGAAGACTGTGCTGTACTTGGGAGCTGCAAGGATTCCCTTTGCATTCCACTTCATATTTTAACACTTTTTAATTCAGGTACTTGCTACATGGAAATGCTTTTACCATGAGGATGTCCTATAAAAGTGTTTCAATCCCCCCACACAGGGGTTACAGCACAAATAATGGCAGAAGACACTCCCCTACCACTACCTCCTGAGTCACTACCACCTTATTGCTCTGGCAATTTCATAGGGATGATGTTTAGTGAAGTAATACTGTGAGATCAGACACTAATGTGGTCCCAAGGTTTATGGCACAGCACATGGAGCAACTTACAGGATTCCTTCTTCTCTGGAGCAGCTTACAGTTTTTGGTGTGAATATTCCTCAGTCATTTTACCATTTTTCTTAACAACCACATTTTTAGAGGTGACTCTAGTTGTGTAAAAATCCATTTTCTAAGAAAACAGATTTTTCCAGTCGAAAGAGATACATCCAACTCATTGGGGCAGTCATTCAGACTGACTACCAGAAATGAAAAATAAGAATTGGTCTCACAGGATTGCAGAGGATTTCTCAAATCACTTACGGTCATGATTATCCATGGTGCTCATAAGTTGGTTTACTTTTTAAGTGAAAAAATTATGCTCCCCAAGGCAAAAGACGGCTGCAGTTTCAGAGATGGTTTACTCTAAGAACTGTTGCTCACTGTGACAGGCTTGGTTTCCAGCAAGCCATGTGGTACGTGCTCACACATAGGCATGCAAGTGATACTCTCAGTATCATCTCATAAAAACACCAGTTTGCACCATTACCTCATGATTCATGCACCTTACACTGAAAAATTACTAGTAAAAATAGGCATTTATGTATACACACCTGCACACACACACACACACACACACACACACACACACATCTTATAGTCACAGAGATGCTACTGGTGCCTCCATGCATTCAGCAGTTCTGCTATAGAGAAACTTCCTCAAAATGGTACAAGAGAGATTGTTCTGTCCATACTGTTTAGGCACTGTTTGGTCTCATCCTGCACAATTCTTGCTGTAGTGGAAGAGACATCTTTCCATGGAGCCCTTCAAACACTCATTTGGCAATTTTTGCTTAACTGCTAAATGAGGTGAGTGTGATCCTTTAAAGGAAAACATTCAAAGAGCACAGCAAAGGAAGGGAGCTAAGTTTGCTCAGGCATCTTAAATTGGGCATTTCCTACCCTGTGAGCAACTTCAATGTAGATTTTGTATTGTATTTTACTGTGGAAATTCCCATCCTCATTGTAAAGATATTTCTCCACTACAGATCACAGAAAGGTTGATTTGAAGTACGCCAAAATGGGATCGCACCATCCTTACATCTTTAACTCTCTTTGGATCCAAGCCAGAATTTACTAGTTTAATGTATCACCATAACAACAGCTGAGCACTTCAATTTAAGTATATTTTTTCTACTCCTTTGTTCAAAGAATCAGTAGCTGAACCATAGATTTTGCACTCTTATTCTGAAACAGGCTCAAGCAAACCAAGACAACCATTTTCAACTGTTTTTCCTTGACACATAATAGACCACAGGCGAAATGTTTCCTTGGTCCCAAGGGATAAAGCCGTTGAAGAACAAACTTTGAATGTATTACTATTGTTGTGTGATCATATGAAATTAATACTTCTGACAAAATGTTGGTAGCTTTTGATTTAGTTACCATTTTTTAAATATTTAATTTCCATTCCTAGCAAACCTGGAATCAACATAAATATATCTAAGCAACAGATAACACATATCCATACTTTCAGGGAGATTTATTTTTTTAGTGAGCACATCCATATAGATTTTCAGAGGAGCTTTAAAATCCTGGTTCCATTACAAACAATTCCTTTACTGGACTCAAATACTGGAAAATGTTTGATAACAAAAACTTTACCTAAAATAGGTCATAGTGGTTAATGTAATAGACATGTTTAATCTTTGAAGTGTTTAAACTTAGCAGGATTCTTAGTTTTAGAAATATTAAAATAAAATTTATCTCTTTAATAACCAAGACTTTGTCATATATAAAAAATATGAAAATATTCATAAACTTCCATAGCAGGTTTCCTATAGAACCCTCTTTGTTTTACTCATGTGTTGGGGCTACAAACAGCAGACACTGAGACACATGCAGAGACCAAGCTTCTACTTGCTTCTGCAGATCAGGTATTGAACTATGCAAATAATGTTGGAACACTATGGAGAAAAAGCAGTCTCAAATACACAAGGTGCAATACAATTTGGAAGAGGTTTCCAGCTTTGCCAGATATAAACATCAGGATTAATTTAATGAAGGAGGCAGTTCTGCCATAGCCACAGTGCTATGCACACGTGAATAGCTACACGTGTCAGAAGGCTGGGACACAAGACAAAATATTGGCCAATATCAAACAAAAGCAAATGTGTATCACGCCCTTGTTTTTTACAACACTCCTTTTGAGTGGCTGCATAACATGAACACTTTTTCATTTTCATATTAGAGATGTCCCTGGTGGTATAAAAAGCCAGAATAACATCCTGAGCGCTGGAATCTTAAAGCATTGCTGATGCCTTTGCAAGCTCAGTTACACTAGTTCAAATATCAGGTGTAGATACCAGTCAGTGAACTTCTTAAAGATGCTCTCTAGCACACTGTGAATGGATATGATGTAGACCAGCTCAATGCAAATCCTTCTGTGGGCTTTCTACAGATGGGACCACAGCTGAACACCTGTAGGAAAGATTATGTACAGATGTCTTCAAAGACTCAAACATAGAAGAGCATTAAGGAAAACAAGGTCCTGTGAATTCAGGAAACTATATTTGGATCACTACAGTCACCAGAGCACTGCAAAAGTCAGACTAATTTGTCATCTAGAAAGCCACAAAAGCTAGATCTGTCAAATAAATGTGAACCACCAGCAGCCCCCATCCTGTTTCATGGCTAGAAATAGCATTTGATTAAGTAGCTGAGAAAATAAATTAATTAAAAATAATAAAGCAGCTTGCAAGATCATAACAGTGTTCTATCCCAAAACTATGTAGATCTAGTATTTATTTACACACATATGGATCATTCACTGCCATTTTTCAGGATTAAGACACAAACTTTTAAACAACACACAGTAACATATGTATTCACAAGCATTTTCTCAGACAGACAAATTTGCTCAAGTCTTGATTTTGAAAGACCAAGTGGATCTCTAGAGTATGTTATGATACTTGGATGGTGAACCTAAACTCACTTTGAATATCAATGTTACCTTGTGCCTACACTGCTCAGACACAGGTCTCTTGTTGTGCCAGTAACAATCATTTAATCTCCACACTTTGATATGATTACCTACTGACTCATTGAGAAGAAAGCTCACAGGTTATTATTCTGAGAAATATAGATTTATTGGCAATTCAATAAAAAAATATTTCATCTCAAATGTGGTTCTCTTGCAAATTAGTTGAAAATATAGAACAAGCTCCTCTGGCTGAGGCAGAGATTAAATCATCAGGAACTTATTGAAGTATGCTCTACAGATCTTTAGAAATGCTGGCAAGATTTCCATAGAATTAATAGATTGTTATCTTCTCCATAACTAGACAGGGTGAACCAATGCAGGGAAAAGCGATCCAATTTCAAAAATAGGATGCTCCAGATATTCTTTTCTAACAGCCTAACTATAAATTCCTGCTCTGCATCTGATTCCCTATTCATAAAATAGTTTCCCTTATTGCACAGGATATGAGGCTGTCCACACTGAACAGTGTGACTCAATAGTAAAATAATGGAGTCATCCAAAATCCTGAAATAAACAACAAAAAGAAGATGAAGTGTGTGAACTCCATTCTTCCTTGAGAAGGAGAAAGTTCTTAAGGAAGGATTGCTATTATCTGGCAACAGAGGGGAAAATACCCTGGTTTTTAGGGAAAAACACATGGCTTGAACTGTATATACATTGTTTGCCCTCAGTGTGCCAAGGACCACGCACTACTCAATGCCCTCAGGCCATGGTCCATATTATTCATCAGAATAGTCATAAATCACAACCCCAGACTAAACACCTTCCATAGCTGCTGAAAGACAAATTCAGCATCTTGTACATTATTGTTGATGTTTGTGGTATTGTTAGTATGCAGAGAAGCATAAGGCATATTAGGGAAATTTTTCCTACTATGCCCTATTCCCACAACCTTCTTCACATTTTCTTTAAATCCCAGGCATGAATTTCTTTCATTATGGAAAATATATACTTAATTTAACACCCAAAACTGAAATGCTGCTTACAGTAATGCTTTCTTGAGTCTTATTAACTTATGAACTCTTGATGGTTTGCCCAGCACTCAGAGCAGCTTTTCTGTTATTTTCCAAGCTACATCAAAGTGTTTGTGTCATGGGCCTGAGGGTTTTTGTATAATTTTCAGTGAGGGAAAGTCTCAAGAATAATTTTCTAATGTTAGTCATGTCAGCTATAACAGCATTTCTCTCTTTATTCTAAGCTTAGCAGTGCCTGTACACTTAATACAGAAGGGAAACATTCCTCCAATTCTAGACAAGTGATGTACAGGTTACCTGATGTGTTATTCTTTCTTGAAGCCTTGGGAATCAGAAGAGGGCTTCATCCACAGAGTGATAATCTATACCCAAAACTGTTTCTATTTCAATGACTCGGGATATTACACAAAGATCACAGCAGACTCCAGGTGAACTGCAAGGCAGTGCAAGGAGTCCAACAAAAGCTTTCACTTACAATAGCACCTATCATTCCTACATACACTACATCTGCATCCATGAAAAGTGTGTCTAAATCCAAACAACGGCCTCTAGCTAGCAGCATTCACAGCTGCAGATGAATCAAGGACAATATGGATTATTCAGGTGTGCATGCTTGGACAGTGGCAGACCTTCCTTCTTTTTTCTATAAACCCCATTTGTATAAACAGTCCTTCTTCCCCCTGAACAACATGAAGCCAGAGCTGGAAAGACAACACATTGCTGATGGGATGTGAAAGGCTTAGATTAGCGTATTTTACAGACTACAACCTCTACTTCAGCATGTATTGGACAACATTTAGGTGATTAAAATCCATACATTTCCTGAACTATGCAGGGCAAAATTCATATAACAACAGTCTCTGACCTGTGGAAAGCGTCACAAGTTTCCCCTGATGCCTGAAGAAACAGCTGCAGTGTCAGTCAGTCAGAGAGGCAGGAGCACCAGAAAGCCCCCCTGCCTTGGTGCAGATGAAATAGGAGCACCATGCACAGCCAAGCAACACGAAGGTCCATGCTCAGATTCGGCTCCTGCTCACACCCTAGCAGAGGGTGCATATTTTGCCACTGTATTTTGCCTTACCAGTTTCTGGAAAACCTGAGAGCAGGATAGCAGATTTTAATTCTTTCTTCTATTTATCGTTTTCTCTGCTGGAAGCAAAGCTCTTTTTGTTAGCCTTTTCAATTGCCTTGCATGGCTAGTGATATAGTACCTTCAAGCCACAGCAGCACATAATGACCCCAGCAGTCCTGAACATTTATTGCCTCAGCAGGACACTGAAAACCAAGCATGGCAAACCAGCAGCTCTCCTTTCAGCAAAAAAATGTCCTGCATTTGCTTCCCAGGAATCAGAGCTTCTCGTCCTCCAGCCTCTGCCTCTTACAGAAGAAAACTACTTACATCTATAAGCTCTAGAAGTGGTCCTTAAGAGCAACCTAGAGTGGACCTAAGTCCACAATATGATTGCTTTTTGTTGCTATGTGAGATAAAGTTACAGTGACCTTCTAATGCAACTCTAAGATTAAGGGCAAATTTGCGTTAACAATAATCACTATGGGCATGGATCTGCAAAGAGCAGCCAGGCTTGATCTCTAATACAGACACAAATAGACACAGACATATGCTTGAAAGGAGTCCAGAAAGAAAAAATGGTGTCATGTCTTGCTTGTTTTTTTCCTGTGGAGCAGGGAGTGTGGGGATTAATCAATATGTCTGCAGTGTGGATGATGAGAAGACCTCAGCTCCCATGGAACAGGGAGAGAACCAGCCAGAGTGTGCAGCCCTGAGCAGGGGCATCTGCATGCCACTGTTCCATGTGCCCTGGAAACCTGCACAAAAAAATCCAGACATGTCATCCCATGGGCCTCCCTTGTATACCAGACAATTTGCTGATGGAAGGAGGAGTTGAGATTAGATGTTCCTGACTTTTCCCCAGGCTGAGCCTCCTGCACCATGCTCAACAGCAACACAACACCAGATCAGTCCTCTAAGCTCTGCTATTACTCAGATTGGGTAAGCTTTAAGTCTCAGGCTGAGCTTTGCAGTTTGCAGAGAGCTCTTTTATTATGTGCTGGGTGATTTTATGCTATGTGTAGTGTATTGTAATTCACTATATATCCCCCTTCTCACTGCAGCTTCAAAGAAACATACTTCTTATTTAAAAGTAATTCATTCATTTGGGGCTACAGGCAACCTTAGGTGACCCCAAAGGCAGAAACAGGTAACAAAGACAAGACCTAACTTTGAGAATGTTAATGCTGAGTTCTGTTGGGAATTTTGTCAGAGCTGGGATAAGAGGAACTGGCTGCAAAGAATTTCTGGAAGCACAACTCTCTCGGAAAATGGAACCTATTGAACTTTTCCTAATTAGCAATCAGGCTCCTTTCATTCATCTGAATTACAAACATCAGTAAGAGAGGGAGGGAAAAATCCACACTGATGCTTTACATCAATTAAGTCCAAGAGAATGTCAGAGTTTTTGTATTATTAAACCTGCTATATAATTATACCTCTTGCAGTTGTTTGTTAGGTATGTAAAGTTATCCCTTTTTTTCCTGTATCACTTGTTTAATTTCTTTCAAGATTTTATCTGTCATTAAATAGTTCTTTCCTTTTTTTTCTTTAATCTCACAGTTCTTTGGTTCTGATTAGCCATATTTCATTGCTAACGTTGATCTAACATCAGCAGTAATGCAGGACCAGACTGTGATCTCCTCACTCACAACAACCAAAAGTTGTGTGAACCTCTGATGACTTCAGTGTAACCCCTTGTGTGAGATCTGTTCACCAGTGGAAGAGCTTCACAATTTGGCATGTGCTGCTTTGTTGGTCACTGGCACACTGACGCTTCTGAGTTCAGACAACTTTCAAAAAGATAGAGGCTTATCATTATTTTGTCATTGATTTAAATCTTGACAGTCTTGTAAACAAGCACAGGCAAAATAAAAATATTCCTGTCAGCCCCATTTTATAGATTAGAAAAGGTGGAGAGGGGGATGATGCACCGCATCTAAACCTTGCTTTATAAGTATTTTAGAAATAAGATGGAAAGTGCAGCACTCAGTATTGTGGCTCATGGGCCATAAGACAGATTGTCAGGAGACTACTGTCTGCAGCTCCTGGGTTCGTGTCTTCTGAGGCCAGGATGAAATCCAGACTTAAGTTGTTCCTATCTAGTATTTGTGTATTTATAGGCTGTCAGTCGCTGAAGTACTGAAATGCCAGACTAGCCCAAGGCCACAGACTCAGCATCCCACTGGAGTTCAGATCTCAGGAATTCCTCTGTCCCATTCCCATGCTCTGTTGCTTTCTCTGTGCCACATAAAATTAAAAATAAAAATAAAGCTCAGGCCACCTTTATCTCCAGGACTGTTTGTTTTCATACAATAGATACAAAAACACCATCACTAATGCCAGAAAATATTTATCCATTTTGTCCACATTTCCATAGGAATTTTATGATGCAAAAGAGCAGTGCTGCAATCCTATAAATTAGGAGACTTATTTCAGGGTTGTGATAATAAGCCAACAGCATTCCCCTTGCTTGGAGTGAACATGAAGGAGTAAGAGAAACGGTGGTGATAGAAAGTAGATGTTAACATTCAGCCATATCTCCAAAGTGCTTATTCATTGTCTTAATCACTCCCACATTCTTTTTTGTCCTGCTCATGACCAAAAAAACACAACTTGGGAAAAGAGTGAGGCAGTGCAAGAAAGGAATAGCTGCTTTTTTTTTTTTTTCTTTTGTTGCCCTAGTTTATTATCTTTTTCTAGTAATAAAAATCATGTTGTAAGCAGTGAAGGTGACCTTTTATACAAGTCTTGCAAACTATAGGGACTTGGGTACCTCAAATCTAAATCTGCTGAGGAATCTAGAGAAGTTAACTCCTTTATTCTCCCCTTGCCTAAACCAAGTTAAATCAAAGAGAACAGAACAGGGCTCATATCTGACTGTATCTGAGTTAGTTATCCCTGTTCCCTTTACTGTTAACAGAAAGAAACTGGCAACTCACCTAAGGAAGGCCAGGTAAATCTTACTCTATTTCTTTTTCTTCGGTAGTTATGTAGGGAGTTTTTGGCCACCTTAAACATGGCTATCTGTACTAAAGTCCTATGAGACAAATCCCACATCAAGTCACCACAGTTTAATCAGCTTTATCCTTATAGTTTCTGGATGATGAACAGTTTAACACAAGGCATGAACCGTATAACCCATTATTTCATCTGCTTGAAATAAATATTGTAGTTTATCATTTTCCTGTTCTCTCTGAATGACTCAACCCTAAGGGCCCAAATTAGAAGGTACCATTGAACTACAACTTCCCTTTAATGAATATGAAACAAGTGCCAAAGACTTGAGCTCACAGAGCTTCTCTGCCCTCCGTATTCTTCTCTCTCACCTAAGCTCTCATCACCATCTACAGCTTTTAGCAGCTGGTGGCCATGATAAAGCAGGTCAGCTGCTGAAATTCTTCAGATAGCTTTTGACAGTCAATTTGGATCAACAGTCTACAGGAATAGTGCATTTCTGAAAGCCACACTCACTTTATATGCCAGTGCAAATGGCTAATGTTCAAGTATGTCAAATGGCTGAGGATTAAGTGTACTGGAAAGTATGAATTTAATTTCCTCTGTTTAAGAATTAGGAGAGAAGCTTGTTTTAAAATTTCCCAGTTGCAGAATAGTAATTTAATTTTATTTCAGGGTTGTTTTTTGTGAGGTGGGCTGGTTGGTATTATGTATAGCATTAATTCCAAAACCTGCTTAAGCACACAGAGTTTTAAGCAAGCAAGTAGCCATAATGAAGTAAAGAAATTAATATTGTACTGTCCTTCAGTAGTCAAGACCTGCAAGTCTGAAAAAATCATTTCTATTTTCCTCCCCTCAGAAAAAGCAATAGAAAAACATTTATTTTTTTTAAACCTATTCATGCAGTAACTAATGGCTTGACTTTGGACTGTGGCATTGTCTTGATAAACGTTCTTTCCAAGATACTGCTTAGTTTACTCTGGACCAGGGAGAACGTGAGCAAGTGAGAAAGATTGACATGGGGTTTTGTTTGAGGCCAGACTACCCAGAGGCAGAAAGTGGTGGGCAGCCTTCCTTGGGACCCTGTTCCAGTGACATAGTATGTCTTTTCATTAGAGAAAAACTGCTTTCAAAGGCATCATAGCAACTCCTGAAGAACACTCTGACATTCAATATGAGACAGGGAGTTACTGTTTAACACTGAAATACTGTTTATTAGATAAACATTACATTTAAGTAGCAAAAAAACACATGAAACCATTGCATAAGTTAATGTATTTTCTTTGCTGCAGCTTTGTCCTTCCTGTTATTTTTTTTTAAGAAAGAGTTTAATATTGAAGAAAAGGTTCAAAAAGAACCAGTAATAGAACCCAAAATTTACTTGCTCAGTAATATTATGTATTCTCCAAATTGTTCCATCACTGGTTTCAATGTTTACTCCTGAATAATAGTTTTCTTTTTCACAACTCAAGGATCTTCTCAGTGGTTCAGGAAGAAAGTAAAAACTTCTCTGTGTGTGACAACAATCTGCTGCCACAGCAATGCGTGTCATCTTACATGCAACCTTTCGGGCTAAATTCTGCTCTTAATTATACTTGATTCATGCTGTTCGCTTGCATACTTTTACAGAAATTTAAGAGAGAGGTCTCTTGCAAGACTATTATGAGTACAGCTCTGCTCTTGTGCTAATCTTACTTCACTGGTCTCAACCAAGTTGCTCCTGATTTATGTTAGATTACCAGAGATCAAGTTCAAGCATGAAAATCATCAGGAAGTTATAGACATTTATTCAAAATAAAAATATTTTTTCTCATTAATCAGGAAAGGCTATGGAAAAAGTAAAGAAGTGACTTTACATTTTGCTGATATGTGGGAGCATTTGTCCAAGTACTAAATCCCCCTTTAAAGAAAAATAACGTGCTAAAGCTTTAAAAGGAGTCCAAACAGAGGATTAATTGAGGAGATTGATTTCAGTTCTCCCCACCCTAGTTTAATAGGCTTTTTCTCAACTGGATTTTGGGGAGTTTGGTCTTTTAGACCACTTATTCTTAACAGCAGTAAGGAAGAAATCTGGGAACTGTTTTATTGTGAGGATTTTCCATTGTCCTCAATGGACATTCTGTGCTGCCTTGTTCCTTGCTTTTTGTGGCATTTGGGTTTGGGGGTTTTTGCGTACTTTCTAGCTAATATGAATCTGTTAGAGTTTATACATTGCATCTACTAGTATGATATATCTTCCTCTGACACTGCACACAGAAGACCTGGAGCCTGTATTTAAAAGATGAACATTTCATGCTGGTATTGTACTGCAACATATAGCTCTTATTTTCAGGTTGCTTGGGACTCAGAACTTGCTGATATACTACTGTGCTTTCGAACTGCTGTGTTAGCTGAGGAGCATAGAGTTAGGTCAAACCTGAGAACAAAAAATTTCCCGTAACAAATGTAGCATTTGACCAAAGACCAAATCCTGGTTTGGTTTTGGGTCATAAAGGTGCAAGCCCCTCATCAATCAAGTTCTTTTTTGAACTGATCTTATTCCAGGACATTAACTCTTAAGAGCCCCAGGAGCCAAAACAGAGAGGAAATTACTCCTTTTAACAGAGGATGCTCTTGTAACTTTGTCAGTGTGTCACCACGACACACTGACAAAGGCGGCTGTGTCCGTGTTTCAGGAGCCAGAGCCCAGGGCAGTTCTGTCCAGGGACCTACAGCGACTTGTGGCTGTGTTACGGCTGGAGACATGCACTCGGAGGAAGCTATTTCTCCTTGTTGCTCTAACCTCCTGCTGCTGGAATCTCTGGCACAGAGCAGTCTGGTCCAGCCTGACTGCAGCTCTGCTAGCAGATTTGGTCTGCTCCGCGTGCACTGCTGTAACTCAGAGCAGTCAGACTCGCCAGGCCAGACCCTTGGCTGCGTTCACAGACCACACACCAGCAGGCTTAGCCTTACATCAGCTAGTAACAGCTCGAGCTCCTCAGAAACCAGGAGGCGAGTGCTCCTGGATTTTTAACAGCATTGCTTTTAATTGTGAAAATGTTCTTCCAGCTTTATTTAAGCCACAAGAGATCAGAATGGCTGGCAGGGGACCAGATCCCCAGAAGAGTATTCAAGGCCAGGCTGGATGGGGTTTTGAGCAACCTGGCCTGGTGGATGGTGTTTCTGCCCGTGGGGGGTTGAAACTAGATGATCTTTAAGGTCCTTTCCAACCCAAACCATTCTGTGATTCTATGAAGAGCATCCCAGGCACACCTCTTTCTCTCTAGGAAGAGATATGCCCATACCATGGCCAGAAATTGCTGACTCTGCGATGCAAAGCACATGATCTGGCCCCTGCACTACATTTCCTGTCAAAGCTGTACCTAGAATTTATGAAACTCTGGTGATTTTTTTCCCCCTCTGTTCTGTTTTAGATCAGGCTGAGAATACATCTGGGCATTCAGAGATTTTTAATATTGTCTTTTTCTGGTTAAACAGATGTAATGTTTTATTATTTTCCCACACTTCAGGCTTTCCAAAATGTACTGCACTTATAAGCATAAATGTAGGAAGAGGACAGAAAATGGGTAATTATATCTCCTATCCTTCCTTATCAAAGATGTGTGTTGGAAGAGAGGGAGAAACAGAAAAAAATGAGAATAAAAATTATTGCAGACATTTCTCAGCTGAATGTCTTCCAACTAAGCTTGCTCTCCCAAACTTTGTGATTTTGAAGATGGTGTATGATACATCTTATATACAAGGATTTAAATGTGAGGAGTTTTGCAATGAAAGAAAATAATGTTTCCAGTCTAACTCAAACACCAGGGGAAAAAAGTGTGTTCAGTGATATCTCCCAGTACTACAGCTGCATTGTGATTGTAGAGAGATTTTTCAATGCCTGGCCTGTCTATAGAAACCAGCTGTGAAAAACCCCCCAGCCTATTACCACAGGAACCTGAAGGAAAGTACAATTAGTGGGTGTTCTCACTTGCTCTCCAAACACTACAGCATGAGCTTCTTTCCCCAGGATGTGTGTTAGTGATCTCAAAGGAGCATTTCCCTGTCACATTACACCCTGGAGCTTTGAATCTGTATTTGCCAGCTCCTGTCAACCTCAGGCACTTAAAAGTCGTGACTCCTACCATAGGCCAATGTATTGTGATCTCCCAAATACATGGATGTTTTTTTCTGACTCCTTCCTTTTTCTATATCTTATTTTTAGATCATATCTTTCCTTGCCAGACATCCACATAGTGTTTACAGTACTGCCAGATCCAA
Source organism: Pomatostomus ruficeps (assembly GCA_013400735.1). Taxonomy (NCBI): domain Eukaryota; kingdom Metazoa; phylum Chordata; class Aves; order Passeriformes; family Timaliidae; genus Pomatostomus; species Pomatostomus ruficeps. Next base: position 38,080 of record VYZT01038370.1, on the reverse strand, counting down.
AATATTGAGAATATTGAGAAGTACTTTTAGAAGTTCTTGACAAGACTCCCACTTGGGAGCCACAGCTGTTGTCTACTCACTGTGGTTTTGTTTGGGCGTTATGTCTCCTTCACTTCCACACAAATTCAAGGACACTCATCCCCACATCTACAACTTAACTTTCCAAGCAGCTCAATGCAGAGAGCAAAAGCAGGCACACACTCTCCAGTTATAGATCAGTTCAGCCCCCAGACTCACATCTGTTTCTTGACCTAGTATCACCCCTGCTCCTTTTGCAGCACTGGAGGCTCCACATCTCGTGGGGTCAGTCTAGGGAGGGTTTAGTCCCTTCCCATCCTCCTTGTCTTGAAGAGGGAGATGCCTTCTTCTGAGACAGGAAGATGAGGAGGGAGCAGACAGCAAGGCCCACAGTCCTTCTGAACTGCTTGGCATTTTCCTGACACCCCATTTCTCTTCTCTCCTGTGGGGTTAATTTGGGGTTCTCCTTCTTCCACATTCCTACAGAAAATGTTGCCTGCTGATGCACATCCCACTGCAAGTGGGAAAGAGCTCTGTTGGCTGTCCCCAGCAGCTCTGCTGTCTTCCCTGTGGCTGCTGGGGACATGGCAGAGGCAGCTAAGTGAGGACTGCAAAGCATGCAAGGACTGCAACCTGTCACCCACCTGCCTGGGATATCCGTGTTTGCTGCACATGCTCTTTATACCAAATCCTAAAATGGGACAGCTCTATTTCTTTCCTCCTGTCCTTGAAAGTCCCAATCAGGCTGATTATATTCAACCACACTTGCAGGAGAGATGAGATGTTGTGTCTAAAGCTGCTTTTCAATGACTTCTTTTATTTCTTCAACTAGAAATTTCCTGGCACTCTATTTCATAAAATATCCAGTTTACCACTGTTTCTTATTACTTTTAGTGACCAATCTGTACTTAAACATGCAGCTATCAATTACATTCACAGTTCAACACTCTAGTAGGAAAACTGGCAAATCAGTCATTCACATGAGAGGCAAGCTTCAGGTTTGGCCTCCATTTCTGAGGCATATTTTTGTAGTTCTTCATATAAATTGTCATCATATTATTCAGTTATAACCAGCTATTGGAGTTACCACAGTAATAGTGAGAAAATGAGGAAATCCTAATTCAAAACAATGGGTTTTCACCCCTGCATTTAGCCATAGAGCATGCATCAAATTCCTTGAATGAAAACTCTATAGAATGACATGGGTGTTACGAGTTAAGACAAACCAGAGGGTTCATATGAAAGATCATGTGAATTATGGGAATTCAGGTTTGAAATTAATGTTGTCTTTTGATTTTGACTTGGGTTGATTTTATGATGATACTTTATTCCCTAACCATCTGTTTTATGCCCTGAAGTGGCTGCTGTGGCTTTAAAATGATGAACAAGGGGGAGAGGCTGAAGCTGGGAAATCTGGGTGCAGTTTTTGTTCAATCTCTCTCCAGCATGCTTCTGGCAGTGACACAGATTGTTACTTCATTGCGTTTGCTGGGTTAGTATTGCTAGTTTAGGCAAGAAGCTTCTGGGTTTTCTTCCTTCCCCTAGCCTGGAGGCTTTTCACTGGCAAGTCCTTTCTGCAGGTTTTTTTTTGTTTGTTTTTTTCCTTGAACTGGTTCAGGTTTGTTTCTTTTCAGTAGCCACTTTTCACTGAGTTCAACAGAAGTCATGGGTGAGTGTCTGAGGGTGGAGTTTGTCCCCTTGATATTTTGTGTATCACGGAGAGAGAAACTAGTTGTTGCAGGACTTTCAGGTCCAACTAGTGCACTAAACATACCCATTACTTCATACACATTTTGTACACACTCACCCTCACAGTACTCTGCACCTTGTACTTCACTTTTGTTTGTGAAGCAAAACAAAACAAAACAAAAAAGGAGGATGTTTCTCTTGCATTACGTTTCTGTGAAATATAAATCAGACTCTAAGGAGCTCATAAATTTTGCTTATAGGAGTCAGAGTGATAAAAATCTTTGTGGTTGATAAAACCTCTTGTGGACACAGTGTTGCACCCCTCATTTTTGAATGCTCTCTTCCTGAAGGGGAATCTGTTAAACAAGCACCCTGGCCCAACCAGGGAATAAGGGGGGAGGGAATAGCCCTTCACTGCTGCTGTCAAAGCTGTATCACCACCCAAGAACCCTGTGTCCTGTTTCTCCAGTACGGTTTTCAAGTCATTCCTCTGCAAGGTAGGAGACATTCATTTTAGCCCTTAAGCTGTGAATGGAAGAGAAACAAGGTAGTCGAGCCTCAGGTTAGTGTGTTCTGGTGCCTGGACTGGTGTATGAAAGATGGGAACCACACTCTCCACCAACAGCTATCTGGATCTGAGCCTGAACTTCTTAAAATTGGCATGAACTCCCTTGAATTTCCAAGTCAGGACCACCTTTCAGGAAGTACCAATGCAGGTACAAATTTTCAAAAGAGAGTGCTCTCCTCACTGTCATGGTATTGTCTGCAGTGTCTTGGCCTCAAAAATATATACATTAGAAAAGAAAATACTTTCACTTAATGAATGTCATTTCTTCTCTCTTTTCCCACTCTTAAAATCTGTTTTCATTTTGTGTGTGTATTAGCTACTTTTGATAAATCATGAGCTAGGGCTCAGTGAGATTTTGCCATGGTTTGACATAGAATTTGACAAGTACTGACTAATCCTGACAGATTTCCCACTGATTACAGTTCAAGATACAGTTTTGCCACTGGATCAAAGAATAGGAACTTCGTAAGGTATCTTTGTGGGTGAGCAAATTTCTCAGATTAGTACAATGAGAAGAATGAAAGGGATCCCAGCTAACAGGCACAAGAAAAGACTGTTTTCTAACTATGAAGGAAATGTGCTGAAAGATTTTACAAAAGGTTGTTATTCTGTATTTTTTGTACCCAATTTTAAGTACATTACTGCTTAACTACATTAAGTCCAACTGCTTTCCTTTGATGCAATTAAACAATGTACAGAATAAAATCATGCTGTATTACAGAGAATCTTGAAACAGTCTTTTGGGTTCAAACTGAAAGAGGGGGAATTTAGGTTAGATATATGTAAGAACTTCTTTGTAGTGAAGGTGGTGAGACACAGGTTGCCCAGAGAAACTGTGGATGGCCCAGCGCTGTAAGTGTTCAAGGCCAGGTTAGATGGGGCATTGAGCAACCTGGTCTAGTGGGATATGTCCCTGCCCTTGGCAGGGGGAGTGAAACTGGATACCTTTGAGGTCCCTTCCAACCCAAGCCATGCTATGACTCTATAATCTGAAGAGTACAGTCGGTCCTGAGAATTTTTCTTCCCAATTCACACGAACTGGTCAAGTAATTCAGTGTGAGTTTGCCAAATCCTGCTCTGCTGACTCCTTTGTTTTGACTTTCTGGAGTTTCTATTATATCACATTTAACTATGTAAAAGGCAAGCAAAGAAATATAAGGCATATTTAACTGATAAATCAGGTGGCTTGACATATTTTCATATGTCAACCTTGGCAGATAGGTAGGCAGAGCCTGAGAAAATGACTTCTCCAAATCAACAAGAATGCCTTGTTATATCCAGTACCTCAGCTTACTTAATTTTTGACACGTCAGAAAAGCAACTAATATAAAATGAACCTTACAAGATGGAGAATGAAAAAGTACAAAAATTTGGCAGCACTCTCCTCTGACTGGATCTAGAGAGACATTTAGTGTTAAAGGGAGCTGACACGGCTATAGCAAATTATGTTGTGACACTCCATGGAAGAGAAGAAACCTGAAACACAGATCAGTGCTTAATTATCAAAAACTGTGGAAAAAAAAAAAAAACAAGCATTCAAATTCTGTAAACATTTCTGATTTTCAGAAATGCTGCCCACTCATTATTGTCTTTCCTTTCTGTTGAATTTCTGGCTCTTAACCATCTCCAAAGTGCATCCTTTGATTAATTTACTCACGGCTTTTATTTTTCTGTGAACTCCCATGTTACCAAGTTTTAGAACGCAAATGTTTTCCAAAAATGCATTTCAAAATAATTTCAAATTGCTATAGGAAGCAGAATCCTAAATTTGTTAATGTACACACTAGCAGCACGGTGTCTTCACCCGGTAAGTAAATAGGAATAACATAATGCTGCCTGATACATGGGAATACAAATAATTTGAATGAAGAACATCAAATACTGAAAACAAGATATGCATTTAAAACACAGAAAGCAGATTTTTTTGCATGCTTTCAATAATATAAATCTGAGGATTTTTTATTTTGTTTGACGTCTGCTTTTTTCACACTTATTTTTCAAAGTAATTTTCAACAAATTTTGAAAATAAATAATTTGTTGATACTTAAAGACACAATAAAATGCATTTTGTCTAACAGAGAGGAGAGAGAAAAGAAAAAGTTCTGATGACATTACCATTTCTGTCTCACTGCACATGTCTAGCTAAAATGGTATTTAAATTTGATTGAATTCTGTTTATCCTTTTTATTTTCCAAACCAATGGCCATTTAGGCAATGGAAAACATTTGTCCATGTGTATGCATATTACCTGCAAACTCTGCATTTATGGCTCTGAACCAGTTGTTATGATGTATGTCATTGAGGCAAAAAGACCTTAAAAATTGTGAGACAACTCATATCTAAATCACAGTCCTAATCATAACTGAAAGTGTATTCCCAGTACATGAATTTCAAATCTACCTAAATATTTGTGCTCCGTGTATTACTGCACTCATCCCATCAGCATCAAAACAATGTCATGTGAGGTTATTATTTGCAACTAATAGCTGTATTCATTTATATAGCTTGAATAATGATTACTTCCAGACAACAGTTCATCTCAGGGGTTAAAAAATCCCCTAACTTTATCAATTCTTCTGAAATATTCTTTTTTAATTTGAAAAAGAAACAAAATATGGTACATTAGTGACCTTCCAGTTTACTTCTTTGGGCAGAAGACAATTTCCTTCCTTTCACTTTTAGCATGACAGTCAAAAAATGCTGAATACTTGAAGCAAGTATTGACATATGCTGTCAAGATCAGACTTCACTTTTACCTGAGTCCAGATGACTGACAACTTATTTCCTTAACAGTGGTTATGGTTAAGACTAATGCTGAGTTTTTTATAGTTTCTTAGAGAATCTTTTTCTGGGTATGTTACGTGACTGAAGACTAAAGGGTACTTTCCAGTGATTTAAATATCCAGTAAGTCAGGTCCTTTGTTCTGGGAAATAACAAATCAATTAGTAAAATTAAAAATCCATAAGACTTGTAAAACTAAAGCCTTACAGCAATGCAAATCCATGTTCATTTTTGGCACTTAGTATGAAAAACACAAATCAGGCTAAAGATAAATTTAATACAGGAATTAAATGTTTAATTTGTTTTTAAGAATGCGCTTTATGTTTTGTAAGTGTCGTATTGCTCACATAATAATGGAGGAGACTCAAATCTATAATAATAACAGCATGCTTGCATTAGACAGAAGTAATGCATGGGAAAAATAGAAAATATTTCAGGCATCAAATGTCATCTCTGTCCCCATCCATGAATAGGCTCTTTCAGATTACACTTTTATACAATCATTACTCAGTGCCTCAATCAGGCTACTCACATTTTAATTTCAATTTGATTTAATTGCAAGAATTGTCATTTCAAAAGAAATTATCAGTACAGAATCCAGTAGTGTTTTATCTTAATTACAGCTTATTCTTCATGTTATCTATTCTTCTCTAAGAATGATGAATAATTGATTTCAAGATTTGCCACAATTATTTGATGAAAAATCAATGGTATTCAATCAATTTGTTTAGCGATTGTACTTTGCAATTTACATTTAAGAATAAAGATTAAGATCTCTGCATAGTTAAATAACTGTAACTGTAACACAGTGAAATAAAAGTTAATCAAGTTAGGGTTGTGACATACACTTTTACCATTACAGAGAAGGAAAAGGACAAATAGTATGGCATATTATCCTTAACTTCTAACACCCTGGCTTTCCAAAGTGCCATTTTTAAGCAGATTGAAATTACTAAGAACAAAACATACTTAAAATAATTATGGTTATTTATCCAAAATAGTATTTATTGTCTTCTATGAAGGGGTTTTGGGTTTTTTCTGTGTAGCACTTAAAAAACTGGATCACTCTTAAGAAAGGGCTAATCATGAAGTGTCTTACTGGATGGGGGATCAGATGTTCTCAAAGATGTTTCATCTCTCAAAGAGGGGGCAACAGAAGGTTGTTCAACCTTGGTGTCTCCCGTTCAAACAGAAACACCTCCATGCAATGAAACGGCCACACACTCTTGGGGAAAACGCTGTGAAAAAGTCATTGTGGTCTCATGCAGGTAGGAGATTGGTGGGACTGGGAAATAGATATGCAAAGAACCACTGGGTTTCTGAGTATTCTTTTGGAACTAGAGAAATGCAGGGAATTCTGCCATTGTTTCTTGAATGCAACCAGATTAATCTGAGAACATTCAGAAGGCAGAGTACAACCATCCATGGCTGGAATAGTTACAGAAATGTTGGGATGTTTTCCAAGAGCTGCTCCAAACATCACTGGAGCTCACAGGACTGACTCCAGCTCTGGCAGAAAGGAGCACAAGGCACTGCAGTAGGTCTTGGAAACAGGACTGCCATTACTTACATGTATTGTAAACTAAATGTTGCTTTTTTCATCTCAGTCAAATTGCCCATTTTATCCTAGCCCACTGGAAATAACTAGGCTAGAAAAACCAATGGAATAGTCTCTGACCAAAGGCAGGGCATGAAGCCTTCCTATAAGGGTAACAGTTTAGCTCAGGAAGGACATAGAGAGTTAAACATCCGGGGAAGGTGTCTGTGAAAGAAAACCATAAGAAAAGGTTTTTTAGCTGGCCATGCAAGGATTCAGCTGACTTTTAAACAGAGATTAGGCAGGACCGTACAGCTGAGAAAGTTATGGAGCCATAGGATAAGGCCAAAAAAAACCAAAACAGACAAAAATCAGTAGGAGGTATCTTATACAAAAAAGAAGGACTATTGCAAACATAAATCAAAAAAGGAGATACAGTAAACTGGAACAATACTCGAACTGAAAAGCCTGAGACATCGTTCCCTCTCCAAAATGCAAGCATGCACTCCAGCTTTGTCTGACCCTGTGGCAGGATGCAATTCCCTCCCTCTTTGCATGCTACACTCAGGCTTACATGGGAAAAGAACTCAAACCTGGACACTGTGATGGGACTCATAGTACTCCTCAGTCTCCCTGCTTTGACTCACCAGTGGGCAGGTTTCCAACTACGCTGCAAAACCATACAGCACTCAGAGAAGGTTTGATGTAGATTTTTAGGTTTGTGCAGATACAGAAGATGAAAGTGGTACACCTGCCAAGATTAAGAGGAAAAAAGCCCTCTTAATGAAAACTCATTAAGACTGGGGGGTTTTTGTAACCCAATTCTATACAACTGATGAAGAACATATTGCTGGGTACAAGCCAAAGAAAATAGTTGGGTTTACAAGAATCAGCATTTGAAAGCTTATGCTTAATTGCTTTGGCCAGTCCACACTACTTGATTCCAGTGAAAGTGTTCCAGAAACACCTAACACAGAGTTTTAACAAGGTGCTTTTGTTAATATTGATAATTTATGTGCTTCCTTCCATACAGCTTTTTGTCTGAAAAACTCAAGTGTTGCATAAAGATTAACTAGGCCTTATATGACCCATGTGGTATAAGAGTTTTGCTCTCCGCATGCAAACACGGTAACTGAGGCATTCCTACTGCTGCATAGAGGCACGTAGAGGAAAAGAATGGCTATTGCATCCATTAAGAGAAAGTAAAAATCCAGTAAACAGCGTTATAGAAAGCAAGCAGCAGAAATTAAAGCACTGTTTCTCTCGCAAAATCCCCAAATGAAGCTGGTCTATGCTTCATACTTTAGAAAAAAGCTAAACCAAAACAAAACAGTACAAATGGACCTTGCACGAAATTCAAATCTTGTCCCTAATCTAACAAAAATTTTGTTTTAATACACAGTAAACATCACAGACATCTGTGGGGTGGCCTAAATTCAGTATAAAGATTGCTGTGTTTCACTCAAAACTCTCCATCTCTGTGCATGGCCTTTTTCTATTCCCCATACTTATACTGCTTTAGCAATTAGACAACAGAGTCAGACCAGAGTCGTCTGTATTGGCTGAATCCAGCAGCTCTGGATCACAGGATCAGGGGTGGAAGGCACTTCCGAGGGCTGTCTGGTGCAGCCATCTCTTCCAGGCGAGCCTCAAAGCGACATCAGTGCTAGATTATGTTTGTTACACAAGGAGCTACTCTGGTTTGCTTACCTGCAGTTGCAGCTGTAACTCTGTAGGTACAGTTTCCATATGTAAATATGGGATACTTTAAAGATAATAAGAAATATTTAAAGTATTCACTGGAAGAGGTAGGATTGGAAAAGAAGGTCTGATGGATTGCTTTAGGCATTTCCTTCAAGGGTACCTGCATGAATCTGTACAGAGACTTTCCTCCTACTTCAAAATCACAGAAAAACTTCTCATACTTCACATTTTTAAATTTTAAACTCCTGAAAAGTGGGCCAAAAATTGCATTCCTCACATGAAATTAATGATAACTGTCAACAATACTTTCTACAGAAAAAATCTAAATATACAACATATTTTAGAAAACATTTTTCATAAAATGGGCAACAGTCTCATGGAATTTGGGGTTTTTACTATGCTACAGTACCAAAGGTGGGACTCAAGCCCTTTTAAACTTGCTCATCAGCAGTTTATATGTTTTTCTTGCATAGATATTGTTGAAATATTTAACAGAAGTTTAAGATATACAAATAGATATTGCAATTCTGGACCTTTTTGATGTGTAAGCTTTCCTTATACCCTCTCATAATCTACTCCAGTAGCAGACAAGACCCCATCCTCAAATTATCCACACTTCAAGTGAATGAAACGTGCACGCAATTAAAACCTGTGAACAGTACCTGAGGATAGAATGCAACAAAAACACAGGACAGCCAAGTAGTTCCCACAGAAAGTTTAACAAAAGTGATGGAAGTTTTATTGTCCCGTCCTCACTAATTATATTTGCAGATTGTAATTTTTTATCTTTCCTGCCATTTGCAGTAGGTGTGTTTTCTCTTGGACACAAAGTCCTGTAAGTCCAAAGAGAAAACTGTACTGTTTCAGGGTTAGAGTTGGTAACTTGGACATGCTTTATTTCCATCCATGTTGTGAAAAACAGAGAAGGTTATAACACTTTTAAAACACCCATGCTGGATTTGCATTGCAGACATGGCTGTAGAATGGGTAAATTACATTACTGTAGCAAACTTCCCAGGCTACCCATATGGTTAAGTAGAAACTAGGAGTTTATAGCTTAATTAGAGGCACTAGTAAGTGAGGATCAGATAAACAGATATACAACTTAAAAGAGTGCATTGGCCATAAATTCTTTCATTCCAGATTCAGATCTGCTAATATATGACTTCAAACACCTTTGACAAGGTTATTTAAAAGCCAAGCAATCTTATTTCCTATGTCTTTGGAACATGAAGTGGGAAGAAGTAAATGACAGAAATCATGCAGTGCTGCCAGTGGAGCCTAAACGTATTTAGATCTTTGTGATAAGCGATACAGAAATGCTTGAATAGGTGGCAGGGAAGAATACAAGAGGAGGGACAAACAGCTCTAAAGCAGCAAATGGCCCCTTTGCCATCTTTGCCACTCTTTTCTTCTCATTCCCTTTACAATTAATTTTACAATATTATTATATAATGTTTTTATTATATAAGATATTTTACAATATATTTATTTTTTTCCACACTCCTGCTTCATCCTCTGTAGTTTTTCGTAAATTAAAGGAAAAATACAAATTCATTCTGATGGAAAGAGTGAGAGAGGCTGACTCTTCTGAGGTTTCGCCTGTCTGTACAAGTGTCTATTCTTTTTTTCTGAAAACTTCAATGATGCAATTTGGAAATGTTTATTTTCAGACTGGGTTAATATTTAAAAGGAATTGAAAAATTAACATTTAAAAAATTGAAAAATTAAGATTTAAAAGAGCACCCAGGGTTTGAATTGCAGTTGAAACTTACACAGTGTTAAGTAGTTTTAACACTCTTGGCTGTAGCAAAGTTGTAGCCGACAGTTGTAGTCTAAAGTTGTTTCCTGTGAGTTACGTTTTTATTTTTTCAGACGGAGAAAGATGATATTGACCAGATTGGAATATAGATAAACTTATTCTGCTAAGAGAGGAAAACCAAATGTGCTTCAAAACACTAAGGGAAAACTATCATTTCCATTTCCTCATGTAATTCCTTGTTTAGAGAATCAAGAGAGACACTGTCAGAGACACAGCTTTATACAAAACAACTTTTGAGGTTCCAAACACATTTGTTTCACCAAGTGGGGAGAGTTTGTGACTGCCTAGAAGTCACTCTGGAAAATTATTCTCACCTTCCAATTTGCACCTATAGAAAAAAAATAATATTGAGTTAAATGCCGTGTTACCCATCCTTTGATCTTTCCATAGGGGGTTTAAACATTGAGACCACTAGAGAACCAGGAGCTCAATCCACGCTGCCTAAGGAGTGTTAGGGGCGAGCAACAGGCTCAATGGCTGCAGACTCCGGCAGCTTGAACAGACACCAGAAGTGCCGGTAACGACGTAAGGAAAGAGATTTATACGTGTGTCCGGCTGCTTTGCTTTGGGGAGCGCCCAGCCCCGCCAGCCCCCTCGGGCGGCCGCGGGCTCCGCACGGCCGGGGGTGGGAGGGGCCCGCACCGCCTTCTCTCCAGTAGTGCCTGGGTGCCTGCCACGGCTGTGCGCAGCCCACCGGGAACACTGCGGGCAGCAAACCCAGCCGGAACGGGCTCCATCGCACCCCTCTGCGCCGATCAACGCGAGAAGTTTTTAATTAACTTTCCCCCTCCCGCTCTCTCGGTGAAAGCGAGCGGCTTCAGAGTTCCGTCTGACGGAGGGAAAGGCAGCGGTGAACCTGCCCGTCCCCGCCCGCTCCCCGGCGTTCCCACTCGGGGTCACTCCGCGCTCCCCACAGGTCNGGGGCGGCCGACGAGGCTGTGGGCGGTCCGTTGTCGGCGCTGCCGGGGATGCGGGTCTCCCGCCGGCGCTGACTCCGTGGGACAGAGCCGAGTATCCGCCTACCCCGTCGTCTCTGTGACGGACCACACCGCCTCCCGGGAATACGTCGCCGTGGTCCGGCCGCGCTGCGGGGAGGGTAAGTGGAGGCTCTCCGGGGTAAGGACTGACGGACAGCCTGCGGCGGCGCGGCGAAACGCCCGGCGGGTTTGGCGGAGCGCCGTTCGCAGCCGGCAGCGTGCCACTGGCGGGGGGGC
>VYZT01038370.1:6218-26671 GCA_013400735.1 Pomatostomus ruficeps | reverse complement strand
CGCGCCGGTGAGGAGCCGTCCGAGCCCGGAGCTGGCGATCGTCAGCGCCGCTGGCGCTACGCCGTCCTGCGCGGAGTTGTCGGACGGAGCTGCGGGCTTGGGAGAGCGGGGGAGGCGGTGGGAGCGCAGCGCGCCCCGCCGAGCCCCGCGGCGGCTGTCGGGGAAAGGTGTCGCGGCGCCGCTGCCGTGCCGGCTCGGTGCGCCCGGCGGAGCGAGGGGCGCGCCGCGGTCGTCGGTCTGAGTGAGGGTCCAGATGCGGGAGCTCAGCTGTTGCCTGTCAGTGCGTGACAACTGGCTCCTTCTAGGCAGCCTCCACCCTCTCCTTTATCCTCAGCGAAGTGTCCGCCTCTGGGCGCCCTCCTGCCCCGAGCGGGGACCCTAGTGGGGTGCGGAACCTCGTATGCCATCCCGGCGGCATCTTCCGCGCTGTTCGCTTTAACTGGGGGGTGACCCCCGCCCCCACCCCGGCGGCCACGGACCTCGCAGAAGTATGTGTTTGTGCTTTCCTTTCTTAATGAAGTGAACTCTGGAAGGGCGATGGACCGTACGCGAGTCCCTTCTCGCAGAATATTTATGCCCACCTTGGGACTTCAAACTCCAGCAGCCACCATTTATCAATCGGCCGAGCTGGGCTGAGTCCAGGCGCCTTCGCTGTGGTCCGAGCCCAGGGCGGCTGGGTCTGGCCTTTGACAGGAATCTCTCACTGTACCCAGCGGGGGTGGCCCAGGAAGGTAAAATAAAGCGATCGCCAGTACCAGTGTTTCTAAATGCCCTCAGCTGGAGAACGAGGAAACGCAGCGGGGAGTATTTTACTAGCTCTCTGAGAAATGTTTATACAGCGAAATTTAAAGGTTAACAATGCATATTCCCAACATGCTAAAACCTAAAAAATGGCAAAAATAAATTAGTAGCGTTATTTTGGCGAAGTTCTCTGTGATCATTGTTTAGCTGGTAACTGAAATCTTTAATTAAACTACATGTTTTGCACGGCAAACTCTAGAGTAAGTACTGAGATTTTTCTAGCAGAATGGGATTTTCCCCCCTTTAGCTCTAGTTGTTATTACTTCTAGGAGGAATTAAGGTAATTTGTACTATTTCTTTGCAAAACAGGTATATCACAGTGGCCAGGTTTTCATCCCAAGGTGTGAGTAGATCAGAATGAGCTTGGACAGGGAGTGAAAAGGAAAAGAGATGGAGAGAGCCGTTACTCTGGTGCAGTGACAGATCGTTTCATTTCTCCCTGCAGAGCCCCGGATGAGCCAGGGCTGGTGCAGTTCTGCCAACAGCACAGTTAATTGTGTCCTGTAAATCAAGGTGCATGGAGGTGCTCTCGTTCAGTATAACAAAAGGTTTTGTAATGAGTAAGCCCAGATCAGTCATATAAAAATTTTAACATCAACTGAGTAAGGTGTGTGTGTAAGGACCTTACAGGGTTAATAGTTAAACTATTAAGATTGGAGTCAGATGTGGGTAAAAGCAACAGGAGAGTCTGGTTTTTCCTAATATCCTGTAGTATGATAACTCTGAAAAAGGTAATTGTTTTAAAAAAAATCTGTTTCAATTTAAGATTTATTAAGCAAGGAAAAACTTACATAAACATAAGAATCCCTTTCTTGTTTGGAAAGGCAAGAAATGGCTAGAAATGTCATCTGAACTTAAAGACTACAAACTATGTGTGGATTTTTGTGCATATGTGCAAGAATGTTATTAATGTCATTTTCAGCTAGCTTATTCTATGTCTTAGGGGGACTGGGGTGTTTAACTCAGGCCTTTGGCAAAGTGGCTTCTGTGCTTTTAGCGTTTTTTTTCCCTAGCAAATGAGTTATTTCTAGCATTTAATATGACTTTAAAATACAGGAGCAAGAGATAGCAAGTGCCTTCCAAAGAAGGAGAAACGGAGGGGGTGGGAGGGGAGTCAAGCTTTACTTACATATGTTGTAAGTTGGGAATGTAAATTTGTATATAAGAAGATCTGAAGAATGACTTGGCACACTAATGACCTGGCTTTTTGGAACTTCAAGAGTTTGGTCTGTCTCCCCCTATGGTTATAATAAGAGATTAAATGCATTTGGCATATTTAATTAATTAGCGTATGAAAATAAGATCACTTTTACTTTGTCATTGTATTCCCATGAAACTTTTCTAAGCTAATGAATGTCTACATTTTACAGCATAATTTAAATGGCTTTGCTTCATATTATACTTTTGCAGATTGGTTTGACCCTTTCTAATGCTGAAAGCCTTTGTATAGTGGCCTAAAAATCCTTCCGTTTTGTCATATGAAACTTGCGTAATAAATACATTGTGAATTGCTGCTATGCACAGCTTCTAATGGAGCAGACTGAAAGTTGCTTTTAATTTTAAAGCCTCTATTTGCTTGGGTGCTATGTCTTGTGCATTCCAGAGTTAATTGAATGTGCAGTGATGAATTTCATTTAAAACAAACAAACAAGCTGGATTGTGTTTCTGTTTTCTATGATTACCTTATCCTAAAGTAAAGAGATCCCTGCTGCTGGGGTATAAAAACATGCTCTGAGACTTTTTTTTTTAACAGTTGAGAAGCATCATTTGTGTTTCTGGGAAAACTGTTGTATGATACAATATTGTACAAACTAAGAGTGCTGGATTGAGATGGGTCCATAGTGACCAAGTGGCTTATATCAATATTCAGTTTACCCCCTTGTATTAAGGCTTAAGCTTCAGTTTGGCCAGCACTGGTTTTTGTTTATGCTGTTTAAACAGAAGTAAACGTGAGGTTAGGTCTAGCCATTAGTATATGCTTGGTGTAAGCCGTGCACGCTCAGGTCCTGCTCCTGGAAATGTTTACAGAAATGAGTAGCTTTTACTTGTGTGCTTAAACTGTTTGGATTAGGAGTTGTATAATGGGAAGAACCAGCTTGGAAGGATACAGCACAGCTATTGCTCATCTTTTCCTCCTCCCACCTTATGGCTGAAAAATGATGGGAAGAAACATGTTTTGCAAGTAATAGCACACTGAAGTCGTGGCATTTCTGGCAGAAATTCCCAGATAGACTATCAGATCAGTTTGCCAAAATTACATGCTTTTTTCAGAAACAGCTTTTTGGCTGCTGATTCATTGACAAAGGATATTTCCAGCTACTGAAGAAAATTTCACAGGTGGTCTGCTACAACTCTTCCTCTTTAAAATTTTACTTGTTTATTATATTCATAAAATACAATGTATGTTTTTTAGCAGAACTAAAAGAACATGTGACTTCTCAGCACAAACTAACAATACTCCTCAAGCATTTTCTTGTGAAAGGAGGTTTTTCTAAATGTACAAAATGAATGAAGTGCTCATATACAAGGAGGTAAGAGCCAACACAAACATTTTTAGTATTTTTAAAATGTCTGTAAATGACTGCTTTTTGCTAGTTTACCTTTTCTTGGAACTCTGCCTGGAAGGCTCCTTAAAAGTTCTTAAATATAGCCATAAGGTTGGTGAGTTGCTTTTCAAGATCATTTTGAACCTATCAAGCCCAATGTTTTGCTAGCTAGTAAACCTGGGGTAGACAGTCTCTCAGGTAGGCCTTTCATTTCCAGTGGATTGCACATCAACAAATGCTTGAACTGTGTTATTTCAGTTGTTCTGTACCAAAGTAATGTACTGCTGTCTAAGGTCTGTGTTTGAGACATTGATTTATAGCACCTGATAGCTCTTGCTGTTCTGCCTTGTGTACTTGCCTCCTTCTTTTTTTCCCCTCTCTCCCCTCTTTAAGAGATAAGAGTATTACGGAGTGTGCTTGTAGGTTTGTATCTATAACAGATATAACAAGTTTTATTCAGTTGCCCCCCCCCTTTATCTAAGCACAGATCCCACAGTTTGCAATTACTGTCTTTGACTTTATTAAGAATTTTTTTAATGTTTCCAGTTACACACAATACTAGCTTTGTGGAATGGTTGCATGCCAAAAGAGCATTTTCAACTGCCATCCAAATACTGAAATATAATTGCTTGCTTTTATTTAAAATAATTTTGCTTCCTGTGATGTTTTTGTAACCACCTTTTTGAGCTTATTGCCTTCTAATCTTGCATGAAGTAACCCTAGTCTTAATATTACATGATTCCAGAACTAGGCTTCTCTGTCAGCAGCATGCCAGGTCCTGTCTAATGTCTGTGTTAATGTGGCGTATATGAAAACTGACTTCTCTGTGGATTGGAACACTGATTTGTATAATTGCAACCAGCGTGATTAAAAATCTGCATGTCAATATCATGATGCTTATAGTAAGATTTACAGGGTTTTTTTAAGCAAGGTGATGTTAGTCCCTTAAGTTTTCTTTGAGAATCTTCATTGTCCAAACATCTTCATTTCTGAATGTGTTTGAGTGTTTAAAAAAGAAAATAAGAACATGCATGCAGTTATGAATATAACAATGTAGGCCTTGGATCGTGCTGCATGGTAGGACTGCACCTTCGTGTTCTGTAGGAAAGCTGCATCTTCTCTCACTAGTCTTAAAAAGATTGATATGAAAGACTTGCCTCTGAATCTTTAAACATATCATAAACAAATACTTCTATACCATTTCTCAAAGCACACATCCCTTCTGTGTTCCTGTGAGCCCTGCTGGAGCCATGTAGCCAGCTCTGACACAGGCACTGTAATTGTTCAGCTTTACCCGTTTTGCCGTCCTCTGGTCTCATCATTGGCAAAGTCCTCCTGTGACAGTGGTGGTGCTGGCTTAGCAAGAGGCTCTGCCGAGGCACCCAGGCACTCTTGCTCAACCCGTTGAGCACTTGGGCTTGTCGGACACTGCCCTCTCCCATGGCTCATTTCGGCAGCAACACAGACACACAATAACCATGGCACAAATTGAAAGCCACCTTGCGCTTTCAGATGTGGATCAACTTGTCTAACAGCAGTAAAACCTGACTTGTTTTCAAGTATGTTAAAAATTAGTGCATGATTAGTGAAGATATTTTTGAAAGATCTCTTTTTGTAATCAAGTGTTAATCACCCGGAAGTTCAAAAGTGTTAATGTAAAGAAATTGCATGTGTTTGTGTGCATACTTTAGGACTAATATATTTTTACTTTATTTCAGACTCTTTACAGGAATTGGTATTTTCATATAAAAATAAAAGCTTCACATGCTGAGATGACTATTCAAAGTATGAATATTTATCTACTTTAAAATGAATTTTATGGAGGTGCTAAGAAATGTCTGAACCTTGCATATTTGCATCTCTATATACAGACTGCTAAATAAATTATGCTAGGTCTAGAACCTCACTGGTGAATTGCAGATGTCTTTTGTAAAAGTATACATATGGCTTTCCAAGAGCTTTGAACTGTTTCCTCATGCTTTGCTCATCAGAAAGATGGTATGGATAACTTCATTGTGAGAGGGCATTTTTCCAGTCTTGTTTGCAAAGCATAGTGGATCTGTGTGGTAAATATTGAATTTTCACTCATCCTCGGGCTGAAATGAGCTCATTCTGTGCATATGGAATATGAGAAAATTATATACAAAGGATATGTTTATATTTAATAAAATTAATAGTATAAAGCAAGTGCAAAACAACTTACAAGCCTAAGCAGCTTGGTGGGCCAATAGCCAGCGAATGTCTTAGAGTGCTGCCAGACATGTAGAAAGCAGACCAGGCTCTCATCTGTTATGAGGTACCAAAGAAGTATGGAACTTCTAGCCTCATAAGGATGTTGTTTACCCAGGATGCAGCTCTGTTCTGTTCTCTCAGCAACTCAGTGTGGGTTTGGATTTCAGCAGGTATCTGCTAGGAGGTACCACTACTATTCAGGAGAAATGTGACTGCCTAAAGCAGCAAGAAGTTGTGTTACAGCAGCTCTCCACAGACAGGTCCCAGAGTGTGGGTCCCTTTTTGCAGGGTATTGGCCTCTCCTTAGGAGGCTTTGGGGAAGGAAGCAGTGTACCAAGTAAGTCTGGAGAGAACATCTGCAGTGTAAGAGGGAGGCCTGTGTATTGCTGTTGTGCTCAACTATGAGGTGCCAAAAAGCCATAGAAGTGCTCTCAGGAAAGGATGCTGCCGAGTAGATAATTGAGCTCAGTGGTTTCTTTAGCTGTCTGTGAATCCAGTAAATGTCAGGCTTTACACCCGACCTTTCATACAGCCCATCTGCTTGGACAGTGTTCACAGGGAAGTTCAGTGGTCCAGGCCAATAGCTGATTTTGTTCACAATATATGATTTTCCAATTATATAAAATGGTTGATATCATGCAAGAACAGCTTGTATGGGTTTAGAGTAGCTGTTAAAATACTGAAATTGAACAATGCATGTATTTGATTGAACTGCAGTGACCACAGTGACAATCAGGCACCTGTTTCCTTGCTGCAGATTTATTACTTTTCAGATTTCTTTCCAAAATGTCCCCTTACACTCAAAGCTCTATTGTCTAGTTCTCAATCTGCCAGCTTTTAGGCTGTAATTTTGGAAGATTACTTTTTTAATGTCTCCCTGTCTATCTCGTGTTGTGCTGTGGGTGTTCATAAACATTTCTGATCTATTACTGGATGTCTTATTAGCCTGGAGCTGATGCTGTGAAGAGGTACTGATATTATGATGGCTCTTTGACAAAAGTGTACTTGGTGGCTTTATTCTAGGAACTGAGCTAATACCAGGCTCCTGTTCATTTAAGACTTTTTATTTTGATGCATAAGTCAGTGTTCAACATCTAAATGCTAACTGCAAAACACTCAAAGTTGGATATTCAAGGACATGTGTTTGTTCTTGGGTCTCTTTCCACCTTCCGATGGCCTCTGGAAGGAGATTTATGCTTTGAAAAAACATTTCTCATGAAAATCAGCAGGTACTCCTTCAATTATGCAGCAATTTTTTTCTGCAGGTAGAAGTCATCCTCCTCTCTGCAATTCTCTGCATTTACCTTCATCCTGCTTTCTTGCATACTAAATCAGTTGATATCTAATGCTGTTTTGAGAAGATAATCTGGACTTGTTTTTAAAAGGAATATGTTGGCACATTGTCCTATTGAAGTGCTGGGGGGTGACTTAAAATCTGCTATGTGAGCTGTGACAGGGGTTGTGCACATGAGTGAAAGTGGGGAAAAAGCAGTTACAGTACAGGCAGTTACAGTAATAGTTTGTCAGTATTGGACTCTCAATAAGTATTAATTACTTCAATCTTGCATTTCTATGATATACAAAACCTGATAAAACAATGAATTAAGTTTGTATTCTGCCTGTAAAATACTCAAGCTGTTCCCCTTGCACTGTCACATATTTGTGCAGGCACACCGTAAGTGGGGCTATAGAGATACTTTGAAAACATTTGGGGGGTTTGCTTGCTTTTTTTTGTTTTAAGTGAGCTTCCCAAATCAGCCCAATCAGTACAGAACAGTACAATGATTATGTTTGTGCACAGTGGGATGGTGAAAGAGGAGCTTCCTAACCACATGCTACTACCAAGGAAAAAAAGAAAAGCCTAAAAAAACATAGCCCATAAAACTGTAGCTTCTGTTCTGCCATACCTCCAAACCATGAAGTGATTTTGTCACCTATGTCACATCTAGTACTTTGTCTGACTTGAATTCCAGTCTTAAGTGTTACTCTTTCTAACCCCTGTAATATTAGTTGTCCAGAAGATCTTGAAGAGTTTTTGAAGATCATCTACTTGGGCTTGAGTATAAATGATCATTAGGTACTGTTTCTGGTGATACAAATAGGTCAGACCTCCACTCTCACTTCCCAATTTCTAGGAATGGAAAGTCTACGCATTTCAGAAACGAAATGGCCTGCTCCTCATTTTATAGAAAAACTGTAGAAAAATATAAGTCAGTTATGTCTGTCTGAAAAAAATGCAGTATTCTTCTCTAAGGTTTGGTTTTTTTTTTAAGAATCCAGTTTAGTGACCGGGCTTCTGACTTACTAATATCAGTCCCAAGTCTTAAAAAAAAACCAAAAAACCAAAACTCGTGGCTAACCTGCAAGTTCTCTTCTTCCCCACCCTCAGCTAGAGCCTCTTTGCCTGCCTTTGCTTGTGTACTCTATCGGTTTCACAGTTCATATACTTGTGTTTTTTTTAAATCTCCCCCTGCACTCTGGTGGGAAACATGTCTGCTGTTTCCTTTCAAGCACACAAGGCTTGATTCTCCTCTCACAATGGCATAAATTATGAAGAACTCCACTTGAAATCAATGGAAGTAAAGACATGTAAAATGGGGTGAGAGAAGAGCCCAGCCTCTGGTTTCTATTTTTAAGTGAGTCTGGTTAACCGAAAATTGTTCAATGTGCCACTGTGACTTTAGTTTGTAGATATCAGTTACTATGCTTGTTACTTTTTGTACATAATGTTTCATTTTCATATATAATACATCACAGCTAGTACCCCTAATCAGGATGCACATGTCTTTAATTTAATACCTTGGTACTACTACGTCAATTTTGGTACATAATAAATAATATGTATGGTAAAGTACTTACTTTACTAGAGTCAGATCCTGCAAAAAGTCTGGGGTGTAGCTGTATTCCTGTGCAGGCCCCAAAGGAAAGAAGGCTGGATTGGCTCTATCTCTACAACTCAAACTTTCTTTGTGGTTTTCTATTGCTTTAGTAGTTCTAATCTGTGAATTTTGTTCCTCATTATCCAGGTTCAAAATACTAATTCTACATAAACAATACTTTCTTACTCTTGTTTTTTCTGTGCTTGTGAGGTGTTCAGCTCCATTCTTACATTTTGTACATGCTTAAGAACTTACTATAACTTCAAGTTTTCTCTGAACAGTGAAGTACTTTGCAAGAAACCTGGAGTATCCGCACACAATTTTTTCTATTGCCCAAGTTTTGGTGGTTGTTCACATTTGTTTATTTTTTGGCAATGGATTATGGTCCTTAATTACCATCAGTAGTCAAATAACTGAATGAGATTAAAGAGCAGTGCTGTAAAAACTGTTCATGGTAGCTGTGATCTGTACATGTGTGGATATCTTTGAGAACAGTCACCTCATTCATTAACCAGTGCAACAGACTCCAACTTTTCCTCTATTTAGTTTTTGAAATTAATGCAACCTTCTCTACCTAACTGAAACTTTGCTTTGACTGCCTCTTTCAATAGTTTAAAAAATGCCCATGAAATAGTAGGCTCTTGTAATGTATTCAAATTTGGAGTAATTTTATTGGTGTATTTGAATTTTTGTTTTCTGCTTGAACAGAAAATCAGGTGCCCATGAGAGAATCCCTTTAAATCTGTGGTAGACTTATTATATCCCTTAAATTTTATCTCTAATTTTTTTATGATGAGGGTAAAAACCCCGTACTGTACCTGTTCAATTGTTGAGCTTTCCCCTTCCATTTCAGTCTGCCAGCCCCCCCAGAAGTCAAGAGGTTGCCTAACTAGTTATGTAGTGGCCTTATGTATCAGGGACAGCAGATGTCACAGAAGCGTGCTGTGTTGCACTGGGTTGTAGTGATGCAGATCTTGATGTTCAGTGTGATTTTCCAGCCACTGAAGTGTTATGGGGCTTCTGACCCCTTGACTACAGTTATTAATTCCAACAGTGAATTCTTCCTTGTCTCTGCTAGGTTTTGCATGACTTGCCATAGGGAAAATGGTTTGTAATAGTCAGTTCACTGTAGCTTTAACTCTGGCTTTTTTGAAGTATGACTGTCAGACAGTGAGGTGACATGGTGGAGACTAAGAAGTGGTGTTCACTGCTGCTGTGAACTGCTGTCGTCATGAGCAGTAGTGCTTGTCTATGACTGATGTGAGGAGTGGTGGGGGCAGAGAAAGGTGTATGATAGGGGTACATGTGCTTGTCAATTCAATATGCTTTTCCTAGCTGGAAGCAGGATACTTCCCAGCTTTGGTGGATAGAGCAGTCCTTGTCGTGGAGTAGGGAACTGACAGCCTTCCAAGTGCAGAGATGTGTAGGTGGTCTTCCTGGTGGCAGGCTTTACTCATGTTTATTCTCATGGTTTTAAGACTTATTCTGTCATACCATTTTGGGGGCATTTTTAAGCTCTTCTGAGGGTTACAGTTGTGAGGCTGCAATGCATGTCTGGAACAAAAACTACTTTTGGCAATATTTTCAAAGCATAAGGTCTGGTGTGCGAAAGTCATTTTTGAGTACAAGGGAAACAAAAGCTGCTGTGGTTAGAATATGAAACTCTGTAGGAAAGTTAGTCTTTAATACCGATTGGTATGTACAACAAGCTTGCAGAAAGACTGAAATCTTATGAAGCACCTTATCAGTTTTATGGAGAAGTGGCTCCTGTTGGAAAGGATATGGGAATAGAAGAGCATGCTTCTGGCTCTGTCATTAGTTGCAGTGGTTAACAACCAATCAAAGATAATAGTGTGTAATCAAGTCCATGACCTAAAGCCTCTGAAGAAACTTAAGACTTTCTACCTGTTTTGAAACTGGTGATGTAAGAGTTGACCTCAGGAAATGGAGATGGGTTTGGGGATCCAGAGCTTGAATTTGTTTATAGATAGTTTTGAAGAGTTGTTGCCACGAAAGAGAGCTGATGGTGCAATGCTTCTGCAAGACAGAAATCTGTTCTGGAAGCAGCAATAATCCCAAGGTAAATCTTAGAAATCAGTCCTTATAGTAAATCATTCCAGAGGCACTTGCTCACAGTCTTGATTTGTATGTAGGTATGCTAAAGGCTATGAGTACTGAATAGTTTACAACCTATTCCAGGCATCTTTAAAAGCTATCTTTTCTCATAGAGAAGCTTTCTGACAAGAGGCCTCAGATGAATGGGTGGCACCCATGTCTTTTGTGACAGAAAGCAAAAATGTATAGGATCAGAAGTCTGAGTAGATTAATCCCTCTATTCCATCACAGGTCCATGTCATGGTGTACCCTATAAGAAAGTGTTTAAAGCTCTTTAAGAATATGCATGTGTTAAGGACAAAAGTGTGTGTGGTGGGGAAGTAAAGCAGTATTTTAAATAACGCTAGAAGGCTCTAAGTTTTTATCTGTGTCCTCTTTAAGGGAAGTAAAAGAGATTAAAAATTGGTATGCTGTGGAAGGGTGCATAGAAAATATATATTTCTTGACATCCTTCCAAAAGTACTATTTAAAGACAGTTTTGTAACACTAGTGTCTTGACAGCATGCTGGTTGCCTCAGTTTTCGTTTCCATGGAACAGTTCCAGCTCTCACTTTCAAATTAGCTTGTTCTGTGATACCTTATGGAACAAAGTAAGTATCAGGAGGACACACTGCATTATTTATGTCAAAATTTGACCCCAGTACGCACACAGCTTGGTACAGCTATGAATTTTGTCCTTAAACATTTTGGAAAACACCTGATTATGTGTGCACATGCTGCACCTGTACCACCACAGAGGTACACCAGGCACACGTGTATAAGGAAGCCTGAGATCCACATCTCCAAAGCTGAAGTGTTTCTGTAGCTGTGAGACCAACACTGAAAGGTACTTTACCAGCACGGAGGGCAGAGTATGCCAATCTGAGCTGTAGATGGTTATAAAGTCAGTGTTGTGATAGCTGTCTGCAGAAAAAATGCTTGAGAAAAGTCATCTTGAAACTGTGTAGATGAAAAATATGCAGAATAAATGGACAGTCCTGGACATTTTCACTTAAACACCAAAATATGGGGCTTGGGTTCTAACTACACTTCTGGTTCTGCTAAGAAAACCAGACTGGTGTGATAGTGCCTTCCTCATCTCTTTGCAGCTGGTGACTCCAGGGAAGGGCATGGTGTTGCAACGGGGAGGGTAGCAGCCAAGTCTGGTCAAGCAAACACCAAGTAGAGACTCAAAGATGGCAGAAGATGTACTATTTAACTGGTCAGGTGTGGAAGGCTTAGCCTTTGGTGTTAGGGCTCTGGCTGCTATTAATGTCTAAGTGTGGGCCTCACAGTTCTGGTGGAAAAAACGCCATGTGGGGTTATCTCCTTGCCAGGTGGAGGTGCAATGGAATTGCAGCTATGGAGTCGGTGTGACTTGTGATGGTGGCCTGATGTAGAGCTGAAAAAAAGGTTGATGAATTGTCATAGAATGGTTTAGGTTGGATGGGACTTATAAATAATCTTGTTGCAACCCCATACCATGGGGCAGGGACTTCTCCCACTAGAGCAGTTGCTCAAAGGTCCTTCCAACCTGGCCTGGAACACTTCTGGGGATGAGACATCCACAGCCTCTCTGGTGTCTCACCACCTTCACAATAACAGATTTCTTCCTAATATCTAATCTAAAGTTACCCTCGTTCATTTCAAATCCGATACCCCTTGTCCTATCACTGCATGACCTTGTAGAAAGTCCCTTCCAGCTTTCTTGTAGGCACTGGAAGGCTGCTATAAGGTTTCCCTCAAGGCTTCTCTTTTCCCAGGCTGAACAACCTCAGCTTTCTCAGCCTGTCTTCATAAAAGAGGGGCTCCAGTCCTCTCATCTTCCTGGCCTTCCTCTAGTCTCTCTCCAACAAGTCCATGTCCTTCCTGTGTTGGAGACCCCGGAGCTGGATGCAGCATTCCATGTGGATCTCACCAGAGTGATGCAGAGGAGCAGAATCCCCTCCCTTGCCCTGCTGGCCATGCTGCTTTCCAGGATACATTTGGATTTCTGTGCTGCAAGTGCCTATTGCCAGGTCATGCAGAGCTTCTCATCCATCAACACCCCCAAGTCCTTCTTCTCAGGCCTGCTCTCAATCCATTCTCTGCCCAGCCTGTAATTTTGCTTGGGATTGCCCTGACCCAGGTGCAGGACCTTGCACTTGGCCTTGTTGAACTTCATGAGATTTGCACAGACCCACCCCTCAAGCCTGTGAAGGCCCCTCTGGGTGTCATCCCTTCCCTCCCTCACGTTGACCACACAACACGGATTGGTGTCATCAGCAACCTCGCTGAGGTGCACTCGATGCCAGTGCCTGTGTCACTGACACAGATGTGACATAGCGCCCGTCCCATCGCTGACCCCCGAGCAGGACTGGCTGGAGCCCGTGCCGTCCCGACCCGGCCCCGGCCTCGTCCCGCTCCTCAGCGCGGGGGCGCCATCGCTGGGCGGCTGAGGCCCCGCGCGCGCCCGCCAGATGGCGCCCGTGCGCTGGCCCTTATCCCGGCGCCGATCCCGGCGGCGGGCCCGGCTCATCCCAGCTCCGATCCTGGGGCCGGGCCCGGCTGATCCTGGCGCCCTGGGGGAGATGATGTCAAGTAGCGTTGCGGGGTGCGAGTAAACGAGATCACTCGTGCTTTTCTCCGTGCGCCGGTGGCACTGGGAGCGCGTCTGCCTGGCTGTGTTTTCAAGGCTGAAGTTATTTCAAGGGCTAGTTTGCATGACACCAAAAGCAAAGCTTTTTAATTTCTCTCAAATTGCTTTATATGAGTAACCTTTAAATGGTTTTGAAGGACAGAGAGCAATCTATCAATGCGGAAAACCCAGAGAACTGGCTATTTTTTCTGTTCCTCTGCTTGCTTTGTCTCTGTTAATTTGGCACTGTTCAAAATTCTACCAAAACCGATAGGAAAAGGATACGAGCCTGGAAGTCCCAGCCCATATACTAAAAAAATCTGTATAGATGTTCATCTTTTGGCATGACATCTTGTTTTGTGTTTTCTGTCAGGAGGAGATGGACATGACTTCGCAGGTAGAGCTGGAGAAGAGGGATGTAGCCCTCAGCCTCTGGTTACCCCAGCTGGCTGGAGGTACAGCAGGAACCCATCAGGCTGTGGCACTCCATGCTTGGAGAGTGAGCTCTTCCTCACCAGGCTTTCACTCCCCAGAAGAGCCTCTGACAGGGCAAGGATGTGTGTTGCCTGTTGTTGTGGTCCAGCTCTGTAAGCATACAAGTGGTCTGAGCACGTAGGTGGAGGTAGGAATCTTCTCACAGGCACTCCACAAACACTAAAGACAACAGAAGAAATCCAAGCACTTTGATGTGGTTCTCTAGGCCCCTGGTAAGCTACCCAAACTAGTCTAACCAGGCCCAGAGGCAGAAGAGGGAGGAAGAAATGGGCTCTGCTGAATAGCCAAAGGAGCACTTCCTTATCAGCCTCATTCCTGGGGAGCTTTTGTGCTGAAGTGAGCCTGTCCCGAAGGTACGGGAGTGAGATAGGCTGACCTGAGACTGAAGGAGAAATGTGTTTTGTTAATAACTGTGATGAGGCCGTCTGGGGTCAGTAACTGTTGGTTCTCCTTTTGAAGGGAGGATGGGCAGGTGCCAAATTCAAGTCTGCAGAGTAATCCTGCTTGGGATGCAGGCTGTGACTGCCACCATGTCCCACTAATGGCCTTAGAAGGAAAAAAGGGCACTTCAGGAGGTCACTGAGACTTCACATGGACTGGGTCTTCAAACAACAGTGTCCATATCTTTCTGAGGATGCAGGGTAACCATCGAATAAGGAAGGGATGTGACTCACCTGGCAAACAAGAAAAGCTGACAGCCTGTACAACCTGCAGCCAGATTTGTGGATCAAAGCTGTCAAGCACCATGAGCTCCTCCACCTCGATTAAGCTAGTCTAATTGCAGAGGAATGGATTAAATATTCAGTATTGAAACATTTTCTGCAGAAAAGAAATGGGGAGGAATTGCTGGCACTGCAGAACTTGGACATCTGGCCAACTTGACCAAAATATTCTTTAAAAATAAGATGGTGGTTTCTCAGAATTTTAGGCATATGGCTTCAGAGTTTTCAGCTAAATCCTTGTAAATATTATCCTGTTAACATGAAGTGTCAGTAGCTTTATAGACTTTCTGGTGGGCTGTGAGACAGAGGTGCTAATAGTGAATCACCTGAATGGCAGGTGTTGAAGCCATTCTCAAATAAACCAGAAAGCTTTTTTTTTTTTTTTCCTTTTTTTCCCTGATCTTCTACAAATACTGATTAGTGCTACAACAAACAAGACCTGTCTTCTTTTGTACCTGTCTTCCCAGAGGAGAAAGAAAACATTCTTTCAGGAGTGGTGCATTTGGGTTTTTGGTGGGGTTTTTTTGCTTGTTTTTGGTTTGGTTTTTTTTTTTTATTCCTTGATTTCAATCTTGGGAAAGGAAACCCTTGGTGGTAAATAATTGTGTTAGGAATTAGCAGGATGGGCTTAAATGAAAATGTCTCATTCAGCGAATTCTTACTTAATTGTACAATGGACTTTCTCAACACTGCTTCCTGGTATTCATCCAAGTTCTTCAGCTCTGATACCTGTAAACAATTAGTATTCTCCCACATGGCACACAAACACTTGGTCAGTGTTTAACAGCGTATTTGTGTGTGGCAGCAGTTTAACCTACTTAAGAAATCTTCCTGTCCTCCTTCTGCCTTTCTGTTCTTTCTTCCTAGTTATTGTTGTGTTCAATTGATATACAGATTCTAAGTACAGCTGTTTATATGTGATGCTGCTGTCTTCTCTGTCCTAAGAGCTGTAATTGCACAAAAATGTCATTTTTTAATAGTATATCTCTACTAGTCCCTAGTAGTCCTCTAATGTTCACACCTGTTTTTCAGTTTGTTATAGAGGTAAGCTGCTGATGGGAACATGATGCTCCCCTCTCTCATACTGGAATAAATGAAGTTGTTGTTCCTGGGCCTTCTCTGAGGTTCCTTTTATTGCTGTCCTCATCCTGTACTGGGTTTGAACAGATTACAGTACTAGTGGCTTCTTGACTGGCCAAAAGCACAATACGTGGAAGCAAGAATTGCTATGAAATGTGGATTGCCTACTATGTAGCTTGGCCATTGGGTGACATGGAGTTAGACCTGTGATGCTGAACCTCTTACAAGGTGTTAAAATGATTGAAAATCAACATACGATGAAAGACTTTTAAAAGTACATTTCTGAATCACAGGGCTTACTGATATGGAGTACATACAAATCAGCAAAGTCTGGGAACTACTTCCTAGCGAGTGGCGAAGGGCAAGTAAAAACAACTCCCAACTGAACAGTAAAAGTGGTTGACTCCTATGTGCTTCCCAAAAGGGAAGGTCTCCTAAACAACAGCTCTCTTTGACTGAAGCATTGCCCAGCCCTGGTGCTAGTTTTATTGTGCCATGATGGGGCATGAAAATTGCCGTAGAAAAGTGCTCAGTGCTGCAGTGCAGCTTTGAAAAAGCCCCAAATTTGCGAATGTTGTTGCATTAGCTTCCAGTTTTCATCGGATATTGCACAGCCTGAATGATACGTTTACAAAGAAGAACTTTCAAATGTACTGAAGTAATAGAAACAGTGTAGTGGCATCTGAGATGCCAGTCCTTTGAACATCAGCTGCAGTTGAAGCGCTTCAGGATTTGATGCGTGATGCTTGTAATTCTCATGATCTTCAGCAACCTGTGCAAGAAACTGACTTCAAGGATCAAAGTTACCCATATTTTACACCAGAAGAGTGTGAATAACAAATAGCTAGAAATTTACCCATCAATGAGTATTTATTTGTCAATAAAGATCTTCAGAACAAGGGAGAAATGGAACTAGCTCTTTTTAAGCAGCTTTTTTTTTTCTTATAATGATTAAGGTTTCTTAATAAATATATTTTGTATTTAAATGTAGAGATATTTTTATTTGTAACTTGGAATATGTAAGTCTTACTGCAAGTACTGCCTGTATGTTTTATCTGACTGACCATTTCTTATTAATTACAAAGCTAGAAGGAGATTGGGTTGATAAGGCATAACTCTGAAGCTGCTTCCTGTACATGATCCTTAGTGTTTTTTAAATTCTTTTCTTATCACGTTCTAATCGTGTTTGGCATCGTGGCACATGCCTTCAGGGGATGACAGGCTGTGGTCCTGTGGGATTTTTGTTTAAATCTTGTAGCGTAAATTTTAGAAAGCTTCTATTGACTAGGTAACACTTTCAACTTGTGGATAGCATCCTGTCTGTACCCTGGTATGTAAATACTAGTACAGGAATACAAAACATTGACATCACAGGCAACAGTCTGAAGTTGATATTCCATAGTTTGTCTGTGCTGTGACCAGAGCAAGCTAAGATTTTGCAGGATTGTTAGTTCAAGGAAAGCCTCGTGAAGTAAATAAAATTCTCAGTGTTGCTTCAGTCTTAAAAAGTCATTCTAAAAGGTAGACAGCTCTTGCCCTTCACTGAAGCCTGAACTAAATATCAAAGAAATTTCTTGAAATAAGACCAAATGGATTAAAAAACAAGGGCAGAGTGTTTTTGCTTTTTCTGGACACTCAAGTAAGTTCACTGAAGGGCTGATATTTCATCACTGAGTACTGGTGATTACTGTCTCCATGCAGCACTGGAGAGACTCTTTGCATTGTAAAACCATTCTTTTAATGAAAACCTAAAATATCTCCTATCCCTTACTGTAGAGTGCATCAGGGCAGCACCTGAACAAAATGCTTCACAGAAGTATGTAGTATATCCCTGGGGAACCGGGGAACCTAGCTCATAAAGCAAAATGAAGATCTAAAACACGGAAAAAGGCTATCTTCTCTAGCATGCCCAGCTCACAGTTTCTTAACTCTGCTAAGATGATGTTTCATGAAGGCAACTCTTGGGCAAATTTATCCTGCATAAAAATAATCAGTTAACAGTTTTATACTGCTGCTGCCAGGTCTTTGGAAGCTTCTCCCTCCAGACCAAAACAATGTTTTATCAACCATCTGTACAGAAACAAGGCAAAAAATGTCACTTTAAAAAAATCCATTGTTTTTCTTGAAGTGTTCCTACTCAATTTAGAGTTAAGGCTTACCCTGTATCTGTTCATCTAACTTGTTTTTGGCCTTTTCAATACGATGTTACTGCACTATTGCTATGGAATACCTTAAATTGTTGGAATAGAGTGACATCTGGCAGGTACTGATTACTTTGGGAGATTTACACAAGATTATGTTTCTTCCATCAAAACCACATTTTTCATGTATACTTTAAATTTTAAAAAAATTAGAATGTCAAGTTATTTTTTCATATCAGTAGAGTCTGTCAGGAGGACATTTAGAAAATTAAACTTCTTATATAACAAGTCTCATTTCCATTTAAAGTATTGCATATGCCCTTTCCTTCTACTGGTTAACTTGGTCCATGCGTGGGTCTACTCTTCTCCCACTCAATGTCTTGAGTCCTTGATGATTAGAGTGGTGAATACAGAAGGAAAATGGTATTCAGGGGAACATATGAAGAATGCAAGAGGTAAAGAATCTGGAGAGACAGACAAAAGAAATTACCATATCTATTTTTCAAACAGTTCCTCCTTTAATTTGAATAGTAAGAAGCTTATAGTGACCCACAAGGGCTGGTAATAAAATGGCAGTATAGCTCTGACCTGGTGGGAGTTCTTCACTTGAAATGATAACTTAAACAGGGTGTTGCACTCATCAGAAGACAAACTCATTGTATGAGCAGTGCATGCACATCTCTACCACCTAGCAGTTTGCTTAGAAAAGCAAATACAAGGATATCATGCTCAAAAATGTTAAAAATTCATTTTAATGGAGAATGACAGTGCTGTAGTACTTCAAGTATGTTCTCACCAAACCGAAGTAGCCACCACATTAGGTGGGAGAGTTTAATCACAGTTGTAAAATGTCAGTCTTCACACCCATAGATCACTGGAAAACTCAGGTTTGGACACTTAGATTTATTTTATCATTCATGCTTATTTGTGTCAGGTCAAATGAATGCAAATCCTGTGAAAGAGCTGGTGTAGTTACTCACTGTGTTGCCCACAGGAGGAAATACAGGTGTACAACTTTCTAAAATCATTCTGGTTGGAAACAACCTTTGAAGTTGATCTAATCTTCTCTCAAGGCAGGGTCAGCTGAACTCAGACCACATTGTATCAGTGCAGCATTTGGATTTCTGCAGCATGCAGCAGGTCTCTTAGAAATAAACCAGTGTTTCTGTGAATTGTATCTTTGTAAATTAGAATGCCTTTAGTAAATCACATGTCCCAGCTGGGAGAATGGGAATAATAGAAAAATCCAGGTCCTTCCCTGTGTGTACAGGTACTCTTAGAAGGTGCAGTACTGCATCATGATCAGTTGCAAAGTATATGTTGGCCTGTTTGTCTGGCTTCCTTCATTCTTGGATGCCTGGTAGCTGAAGTAGCTGGCTTCAAGGGGACTTAATGGCACTTGAGTTACTATATCCTCACGTGCTGTTAGATGGGGATTAAGAGTCAAGTAACCACTAAGTTGCTTTTCTTTTGAAAATGCCTTCTAAAATATTAATTTTGAAGCTGTATGCATGAAATATAGGCTTCATTTTGCCGTTTAGAGACGTGATATAAGCAATGGGCATTTTGGGCTTTGTCATGTTAAAGCAACTTGCTCACTATGTGGGACAGCAGACCCTACTTGTTCATGGCGCATGAAAGGTCAGGGATTTGGTCTTGAAATGTTTACAAGACCCTCAGGAAATTCATCAGAAACAACTGCTTGTGAGTACCAGTCTAGGGTACTTCCAAGGAAATACATAAATAATAGGCAATAAAGATTTTCATCTTTTAAATCTACATGATATGAAATAAGGTTGAGGAACTGGTCATTCTGGATGAGTAGCAATCTTGCATCTGAACTTGAACCTCTCAGTTTGTTTTATTTTCATATTCAGCATGTTTGCATCATGGTCCCTTGCAAATAGCTGAAGTTGCATGTTTGTACCCTTTCAGACAAAATTTTTGAGCGTTGATTCCTTCCAGGTAATTTGGTAGTAAAGGGAAGGTTTGATAAGTCATAGTTATGCTTAAAAGAACAACTCTGAATTTTTGGATGCCCAAAGATATGTTTAGTGATTTGGTGGAAATTGGATTTGGGTTGGGGATTATTTTGGAGGCTGTCGTTTGATTCCTGTTTGTTTTCTGGGCATCTGAGGATGTTTAGGGAACTGTTCAAGGTCTCTGAGCGTAGAAGCCCTATTGCCAGGGAGCGCTGGTGGCACTGGTAGGTAAGTTGGCCATGCAGGAAAAGCATGTCCTTCTAAGGAATTTCACTGCTTTGCACTGATGTTCAGATTCACACTCTAAAGGGAGCATTGTATTTTGGGGTTTTTTTGTGTTACTGTCTAGCATGTCAGTCTGTTACTGTTCAGTCAGTCTGAAATATTCTATGTAAGTAAACAAAACTTCTTTATTCTTTCTGTAAGCTGTTAATCATTCTTAAGTCTGTTTATGTAAAGTATTCTGATACTTCAGCTGTAGACATTCATATATTATACTCTAAACCTCCAGCTGTCTTTACTAACACAAACAGCTAATTCCTACCCAACGGACATCTATCTTGTGGTCTTCCTTGCCTACCCCAGTGTGCAAATGCAAGAGAAGAGAAAAGTTCAGGGTGTCCCGCTGAGTGTGAAAGTGGAATCACTCAACATAGATACATCAATAATGGTTTGAGAACAGCAAAGGGTAAAGTGGTCACAGAGGGCCTGGTTCCACTGGCTTAGAGCACTATTTAGGTAAGTGTTGCTGTGGTCTGCCTCTCCCCTTGTAGTGGCATTCCTGGTTGTCTAACCTCATGGTGAACTGGTTTTTAAAAATCAAATCAACAGGAAATTTCACTTTTCTTTCTCTCTCTCTCTCTT